>JAOVVO010000542.1:0-56538 GCA_028564675.1 Onchocerca lupi
CATCTATATTCTGTTGTTACAAATCAACATTCCTCTGTACTCTATGCGGTTAAAAATCAACAAATAAATAAATAATAGTAATAATAATAATAATGATAACAGTAATAATAAATAATGAATTATAATAGATAGTATGGTTTACGGCAATATTTCCATATGTTGTCCTATTGGTGCTGTTTATCCGCGGTATTACTCTACCGGGAGCTGAAAAGGGCATCAAATATTACATTGAACCAAATCTTGAAATGTTAACCGTTCCAAGTGTATGGCAAGATGCTGCAACACAGGTACACATTTTCATTAACTCAAATTAAATGATAATTAAATATTATGGCGAAATTTTATGTGCTAAATTTATTTAAATATAAATTTGAAATAATAAAATTGAAGTTGCATTATTAATTTTTAAACTTTTATTTGAAAATGAATTTAATGTCAAAAATTATTCAGATCAGCAAGTAATAAAACACAGTTCAATGTTGTTTTAAACTGAATTTACTTATTACCGTAATTTATGTAATGCTGTTGAATTTATTATATGGCAAAATGCATAGAAAGAGATACGGTAAAATTACCGTAATCAGTTGATTGAAATTTAAAAAAGAATTTATTATAAAGAAATAATAAATTCAGGTTTTCTTTTCATTGGGTCCAGGATTTGGTGTTTTAATGGCTTACTCATCATACAATGATTTTCATAACAATGTTTACCAGTAAGTTTCAAGCTACAAGTAATAATTTAACTATTACAAGTAATTAAATGAAGGCAAAATTAATTTTAAAAAATTCGAAATATATTTCATTTACTAAGACATTGCCCAATTTGTCAAAATCGTTAATTAAAATTATAACATTTAAGTATGACATTTAAGTCTGTAATTATATCATTTAGGGGAATTTGTAAAAATTATAATTGATCAATTATATATTGTTGCATAATTTTTTTAATCATCTCATCGTACTCTGCCCCTGATAAGTTCTGTGATAATAATCTATTATAGTAGGACTAAATGAATAATTGATACTGAATTAATTAATGCTCATCGGTTAATAGTGATATTTTGTTAATTTTTAATCCGAATCATTTTGTTATTTTCTCAATGGATAAGAAAAGAAAGTGCCAATTTAATTGATTAAATTATCTTGTTAAAATTAATATAATCGAATAACAAATTTTAGTGACGCATTAATAACAAGCACAATTAATTGCGCGACAAGTTTTCTATCCGGTTTTGTCATCTTTTCCGTAAATTTTCATTTTTCATTTCTTTTTTTTTCCAACAATTAATTTAAGTTTTGAATTATTTCCAACATTTTATTTAATTTAAATACAAGAAACTTTTTGCATTTTCATGTACTCGGTTATATGTCATGTAAAAGTGGTAAAGCAATAGAAGAAGTCGCGCAGGTGAGCTACTTTGCTACTAAAATTTCTCTTATATCTTCTAAATATAAGTACAATATTATGAAATTTTATAGATATGTTATAAATAATTGATTATTTTTCGCTTGTCATATCTGTTTCAAATTTATTTCTTTTTTTAAAATTTATTTTCATTTACTATTATATAGTAGTAAGGAGTTCAAGAAGATTCAAATTTGTCCAATTTTATTCAATAATTAATTTAAAAAATTTCTAGGAAGGTCCAGGACTTGTATTTGTTGTTTATCCGGAAGCTTTAGCAACAATGCCAGGTGCATCAATATTCTCCGTAATTTTTTTCCTCATGCTACTTACACTTGGATTAGATAGCTCGGTATGCTTATTTTTGATAAATTTTTGAAAGAATTTTGAAAATATAGAGTAAATCAGCAATTTTTAAGTCAGTATTATTACCCGTTTAGCGTTGTTTACATTTTTACCTTTCAACTTATGAATTCCTTTTCGTTTTTTTGTTTTTTGTTTTTTTTTTTTTTTTTTTTTTTTTTTTTTTTTTTTTTTTGAGATCTGTGGCTTAACAAATAATCACTTTTGGTTTAATGGTGACAATAATGAGCTAAGAAATTTATAAATCAAAAGAGAGAAATGGAAATAGCAGAAGATAAACAAACAGCTTAATAAGACTCCATCACAATAAGATTTAATTATCAAAATTAAATATCAAAAATGGAATTATCAATTAACGAATTTAGTTTGGTGGTTCTGAGGCAATAATTACTGCATTAAGTGATGAATTTCCATTACTAAAACGTCGTCGAGAATATTTTGTTGGCATATTATTCACTTTTTATATGTTTGTTGGAATGGCTATATGTACCAAAGTAATTTTCTTTTTTTTTTTTTTATCTTTTAATAATTTGTTCAAATGCATAACTCATATGACTGGTAACAACTCCTTATCAAGTATTATCATCTATCTATCACTAGTAATGATTAATCGATGAATATAATTAAAATACATTTTGTCTTGAATCGTGTGCATATAAATATTTCTTACCCAAAAAATGATAATGAAATATAATTAATTCATTTTTTCATTTCTATTCAACAAATAACAAATTTGTTGTTTTAATGATTAATCTGAATTAATTAGGGTGGTATATTAATTATGGAATGGTTAATTGTCTACGGTACTTCATGGGGTCTTCTAATTGCGGTATTCTGTGAAACAATTGTTATTTCATTCATTTATGGTCAGTTTATTTAACATTTTAAATTTATAACATAAACAATGCATTGATCATTTTGATTTGACGTAAAGATCATTTTTATCAATTTCTTATCAATGATCCAGAAGCAAATAAAGCAGATATTTCGATTTTTTTAACAAAAAAAAAAAAAAATCAATCAATATTTGATAATTTTATTGCTATAACCATCCATCTTAATTACAATTTTAACTAAATAATATATTAAACTGTTAATATTATGATTTTTATCCCGAGAAATATAATGATACCGGTATATTGGTATAAGAATTTCCTTTAATCTTTAATGTCCAAAATAAGCTTCACTAATTGCCACATATTTGTTGTGACGATTCTTAGTCATCCCGGTAGATAATTTAGAATTTTGTCTAATTATTTTTTCAGGAATAAACAATTTTGTACAAAATTTAAAAGAAATGTTGGGTTTTGAGCCAGGATATTATTGGCGTTTGTGTTGGATTATTGGTGCACCAATTTTTTTATTGGTCAAAAATTTCGAATATTTATTTGAATGTTAATAATGCAAATTAATTCCAATATGTTGCCAATCTTTTGCAAAATTATTCAAAGTTTCATTTAATTTTAATTTTTAATTCTATCAAAATTATCTCTATTTTAGTGCACCATAATTAGTTGTTTCGCTACTTATGAACCATTGAAGTATCAAGATTTTGTTTATCCTCAAATAGCTAATATTCTCGGTTTACTATTCTCTTTCTCAACTGTATCGGTAATTTTCATCGTTGGCTTCTACAAACTTTACACCGAAAAAGGTGATACATTCATCATGGTATGTATTTCTTCAAATCATTTTTAAATTATTCATACTTATCTATTCATTTAATTAAATAATGGAGTAATTAAATTACCGAGTAATTTAATAAGTTTTAGAAAAATGTTACATTCACTTTAGCAAATGTATTTCTTCAAACCACTTTATCCATGCTCATTTATTCATTTAATTAAATAATGAAACGATCAAATTGTCATTTATTTAGGTAAATTTAATGATTATAATTAAGCAGAACAAATCAGTAAATAAATAATACTTTTTGTGGAGTATTTGCTAAATTCTTTGATATTATATTAAATTCCTTTTTTTTTTTTTTTTGGAATTTTACAACAAATAAATAATAAAATGAAATTCCATTTTGTTGCATCTACAACAATTCAATTTTGAAATAGCTTACAGAAAAAAAAAAAAAGAGAAAAATTGAAGTAATAAGTTTCAATTAAGCGTAAAATTCATTTACCTAGATTTGTGCAATTTCAATTGTCATGATTTAATAATGGAAATTCAATGCATATTTCTTATTTTAGAAATTGAAAGCAGTTTCAACGCCACATCGATGGGATCGTAGTAACAATAATGCAATGACCGAATCCATATCAAATTATGAAATAAATCTGTGATGAGAAAATTTACTTTATTTGCGTCTATAAATTGTAATATATACATAAATCTGGACCAAATTTAGTAGGAAAAAACGAAACAACCTTTTTCTAAATTATAGGAAATTATTAAATTCTCCAATTTATAATTAAATTATATCACGAATTAAAAAATGGGAAGTATTAGCAAAAACAGTTGAGTAGCTCTGATTATTTCAGTAGTTCCTTCCAAGGCGATCCATTCACTCCCTTAAATTTTTTACCAATACTAAATTTAAATATAAGAATATATTTCTCCAGTGCGTATGGATGATAGTTTAGGATCTGCAACATTTTATTTTGAAGCAATTATTTCACTTGTTTTTCTACAGAATTGTTATTGAAAAAAAAAAAAAAAAAAAAAAAAAAAAAAAAAAAAAAAAAAAAAAAAAACTAGAGTCAAGATGTCATTCCAATACCATTCGGTCATAAATTTACAATTAACGATCCTCCATTGCAGTCACTTTAATTATTGCCGTCAGTTGTAAGTATGACATAAATCAGGAATTGCTTGAAAGATTGCTATTTGTGATTCCCACTGAAAACGAAAAATAATTTAAATGAGCAAATCACTCAAAAATCATGAAACACAACAGTTTGAACCTAACTTAGAGATGCGGAAAGTGAAAAAATCCCGGAAATGTGTAACTCAGATCAATAGATTTAGGAATGATTCGAGATTACATTGTCAAGCGTCTACAAAGCCAGTTGAGCAGATTGATACCATACTGCAACATCAAAAAAGCATCGAGATGAATTTATTTCAACAAATAGCTTTTAAACATTACAAAAAGATTGAAAAATTGGAAGCAAAAATCTCACCACTTCTTTAAATAAATTTTTGGGAAATATTTCGAGGGAAAAAGAACTAAAAAACCTACTTTAAATAAAAGAAACACTTATGAATAGAGTTAAAAAAAAAAAAAAACAAATCCATCCTTGCGTAACTCTGTAACAGCTACATGCAAACTAAGAAGTGAAGATCGGAATTCGAATATCAGGAATATAAAAATGAAGCAGATCAATGGAGAAGACTTATTCGTATATCTGTCATTATACTAAGTTAAAGTTTGAGGTTAAATAAAGCCCAGTTTCTCATTAGATTCGCATATACATAATAAGACTATCATAAGTAGCAAAATGATTCACGAAACTGTCTAGTCCATAAAACAAATAATATGTCCAGAACGAAAAAACAAAACAAACAAATGATTTCAAAACAAATGAAACGAAAGTCATTAATCGACCTCCATTCCAAGCTCATTTACATTGTTAGAATCAGTCTTCGGTGCATGATCAGCAGCCGGATTCTCGTTTTTTTTATCTTCACTTTCTTTTTCTGGTTCTTTCGCAGGTTCTGTCTTCGCTGGCGATGGCTTTGGTTTGTTTAGTATTGGTAAAATAATACTTTCAAATTTCTGAAGATAAAAAAACTCAATGCCAGACAAAAAAGTTTCCTAGGTAAAGTTTCAATAGTTTTTGCTTCTCGACCCAATACTCATCTCCAAGCATTTCTGGATATTTCTGCAAAGATTGTGAAATCAAGACAGAAACAAGGAATTACCAAACTCAAACTCATCCTTCTTACCTGCTGTTCATCCTGTATTTGATAAACAAAAACAATTGGAGGTTCAGTTTTTTTGCGCATTTGCTGACGACTTCTTTGATCATCCACCCATTTCTTTTTCTCTTCTACCGCAGATATGACCTATAAAAACATTTTACTGAGAAGCCTTTTAAAGCCTCGACAAATTGTATTTTCCTCCGTAATCATAGAATCCCACCTGCGGATATGAAATAAGAATAATAAAACCGAAGATAATGCACCTTTTCCATGTCACTTGATCCAAGATGTGCGTATTTTTCACTTCCTTTTGTATATTCATCGTAAGCTTTACGCGCTCTCTAAAATTTTAGGCATTTAAACGCATTCAGGAGATGTAATTTAATGCAATTTTTAATAATAAAACTACTATTAAACCCGATATTACTGTTTTAAATTATAAAATGCTATTCGCAATTCTAGATTCTTTTCTCTTTGCAACAATTCCATATAAACCATTAAAATCAAAAAACATACCATAATGGCTCGATCAAGATCATCGAATGCATTCTTTCGATTTTCGTATTCACGATACCGTTCTTGCACAGGATCGCCCATTTTCTTCAGCTCAGACATCTTCTTATCGTATACTTTCTTTTCAACATCTTCTCCCTCGTCATAAAGCCAGTCCTCTGTTTTGGTTAATAATTGTTGCAACTGCTCAGCATCCTTAACAAATTCAAAAATATGATCTAATAATCCAAATCCAATTCTACCATATTACAGTACATTATTAGTCTTTCCCTGATAAAAAATATATTTCACACAATATAGGAAAACAAAATTCACAAAAAAAAAAAAAAAAAAAAAAAAAAAAAAAAAAAAAAAAAAAAAAAAAAAAAAAAAAAAAAAGAAAAGAAAAAAATGTCCATTGAGCCTGCCTATAGAAAAACAGCTAGATAAAGATGTCACGATACCACAACTAAGAACATGACTTAACATGTCGTTATATCTAAATAACATTATCAACGAGAGATCTTGGTAATTTTGATGATTAATTTGAAAAACCAAAAAAAAAAAAAAATTTCACCTCCTTAGAGATGAATTCTGCGAATTCATTCGATAATTTGTCTCGTATATAATACACATATTCTTCAACAGCATTTTTCGCATCTGCTTTCTCCTTTTCCACATGATCTTTTCCTTGCATTTCTTTCTTAAAAATTAACAGATATTCGAATTAGACAGTGCTATACGTCAATGAATGGCAATTTTATTGCTGCGTATTTCCTTACTGAACAGAGGCGAATTTTCTTTTGGAAATAATTACTATGAGTTAGTTATTGAAAAGTTCATAAAATTTTGATCGCTGTTTAAAACAATTATTATATCTTTTTTTTTTCCAGTTTATCAAGAAAATATAATCGATCACCGATCTGATAATATGTTCGTTCCATTCTGTATTATGTTACCATATCTTCTATACATTAATACTATTTTACGATTCACCTTCCCGTACTTAATCGGGTATTTATAATCTCGTGCTGTCTTCTCTTTCACTATCGATCTGGATATTTTCATTTAGTTGTACTATACAGTTATGCTTTATGTGTCTTCTCATCCCTATGAATAATTAAATTTTATCTCAGATTCTAGGAAACTAACCTCGAGTTGTACTAACTGAGGTTCGTTAGTAATAGAACATGGGACTTGTTCTTCAATCGGTAAATCTACTGTAATTGTTTTAGTTTTCGGTCCATTATTATTAGACGATTTCTGATTTTCTTCAGCTGGAGGTACGACATTATTAGTTGTTTCATTCGCACTTTCTTCTTTATTTTGATTTTCTTTAGTGTCATCAGTTTCCATTGCTTCAGGTGCTTTTTGAATCTGAGCCTAAATAATGGAGTCTAAATGATAAATGCATAAATATCATTAAAGAATACTCCTGAAATATAAAAAAGATTAAATCATGTCGCTAAAAAACTTACATCAACTTGACCTGTTTCAACAGTTTCAAAAGTATTCGCAGAGCAAATCGAAAATATACCATTAGGATTTATTCGAACTTTCACCTTTACTTTTCTTGCTCCGTTATTTGGCCCAGGCGTGACATTCTTAACAATCCATGAACCTTAACAAAAACAAGTACACATTTTCAAACTGTCCGAAGTGATCATTTGTTCTAGTGAAAAATCAAAGTCTAAATGAAGTTTTGAAATTAATAAAACAAAGAGTAATGCTCCTATAGTTTGATACCTATATGACGCATAGGATGCGGAATTTGATTAGGATATGAATAACTCGCATCAACTTGAAATGGTTCTTGACGATACAGCGTGAGCATTTTGGAATAGGGAAATTCGTCATGCTCAATAAATACATCATTCTCGCTGAAAGTAATCATTTGCATTGCGAAAATCCGAATAATGACAAAAGCAGCTAATGTAAAATTCTCAGAAAGGTTAAATTGAATTTCCCAAGATACAATGCCAATGATTTAAATGAGGACAGGATGACAAAAATAATAAAGCAGAAATTATCAGCTAAACAATATTTTATACGTACCCTCCTTCACTTTGTCCAATTCCTGCCCATGAAACTTTGATTCTATATGGTTGACTATCTTTTACTGAAAAGTCTCGAACTTTAAATGCCGGGGAAAGAATAGCACATTTCATCGCAGCACCTAAAATAATGTACTTTTTAGAGAAAAAAGGAAAATTCATCGATACAGACTGAAGTTTACGAAAAATCACTAAATTTGAAATTGATAATATTGGCAAAGGTTTTTATGATCGCTCTTGAACAAGTATTTTACAGATTCAGTTCAAAATAATTAAACAATATTTCTTAAAAAACTACCTCGAGCCACAGCTTCATCCTGATTCATCGTTGTTTTCGGTTCTTTCCCGAACACTTCAGAAGTAATCTTTTTGATAGCCGGAATACGAGATGTACCACCAATTAATTCAACTGATTCTACTTCTTCTGCTTTCTTTCCACATTCTTCAAGCAAATTTGTCAGCAAAACACGTATGCGATCTAGAAGTGGTTGTGCGAGTTCTTCGAACTGTGAACTGAAACAAAGTGTTTCCATGAAATAAAGAACTTTCAACGAAGTTAGGACAAAATTTGAAAGTTTAAATTTTTTTTTTTTTGTTTTGAAGAATCAAACTAAATTAAAAATCTAAATATTACCGTTGTATCTTTCCAGTAACATCCATATCATTCATGAAACATTCAATATTCAATGGTATGGCTGTACTATTCGACGACATTTGCTTTTTAATTTTTTCACATTCATCCAGAAGTCGGAACCATGCTCGTTTATTACTTGTAACATCGATCTTAAAAATTCTTAATAAATAAATAATTACATAGTTTGAAACATCGGCATTATCGAATGCTTTATGTCATACAGCTGAGAATGGGCCATATGAAGAAAAAAAGCAGTCTTGAAGCTTGTGAATAATACACGATTATCTTTTATTTTACTAAAAACTATTTGAAGTTGCATATTGGTGGTAATTGATATAAATGACTATTTTCTTTTAATTTATATATATATATATATATATATATAACAGCATTCAAACTGAAAAATACAATTTGACTATCAAATTTTGTATAGTTGCAGTTTTACAGCCTAATAAATTACCTTGTAGGTATCATAGAATAGCTTGCTGAAATAATCTCGTATCACATTATCAAAAGCCAGCCCACCAACTTCGAGATCATACGTTGCGCCAAGTACCTGGGGGACATATTGGATTAATTATTAAATTAAATCAATATTTATCATGAGTCGCTCCTATCTATATGCTCAAATACAAAAACATAAATGCTCTGAAGATATCTGCTGTAGTATTCTAACATTTATAATAATAGAATGGAACTATAACATAGAACTGTCTCGAGCAGTCTTGGATCAAATAATTATACCTCATTAAGAGGATAATTATCTGACTCAAGATTGCACATTCATTGAGAAAGAGTAAAAAATAGTTACTAAACTACTCCGTTCAGCTTTTTCATTAAAAAAAAAAAAAAAAAAAAAAAAAAGGGATTCAAAACTTACAGTGAGTTTGCCTTTGTTATATGCAACAAGGACAGCTTGCGCGGCGGAATGTCCTACATCAATAAATGCTACAATCCGAGATGGCTCGTTCTCTGGAGGCAAATCCTGTTTGTAAATACCTGAAATAGATAATTGCAAAGATTCCATAAACTGGATAGATGAATGTCTACGGATTTCTGAATCCTTAGCACTGCTTGCCATTCAGTGCAGCTTATATCAATCCAAGATGTTAATCAGCAATAATTTTTTTTCTGTTTACTACAAGTGATAAGTAGATTTTTAGCACTTCAAACCATCCCTATTTGCTAAAGATTGACATATAGCAGATGCTTCGAGGTTCGCTTCAAAAACACAAGTTGTGCTCCGAATTCAGATCGAATTTATAGGAAAAAACAAACTCAAAAATTAAGGAATTTGACAAATATGTCCAAAAATGAGACTCTCTTTATTATTATTGAAAATTTAAGTTCTTGAAAAAAAAAATTAAAGATACCATATGCAAGAGCAACAGCCGTGGTTTCGTTGAGAATCTGCAAGCAATTTAAACCTGCTATTCGAACGGCTGTTAGCAAAGCGCGTCGCTGAGCATCAGCAAAATAGAATGGAACCTGAATTAAATGAAATTTGATGATATGTAGATTTAGTGCCCGAAGTATCTCTTCTTAAAAAGAAAGAATAAAAGAATCGTCAAATTTAAAATATTTCCTGAGTCTTTGCGATATAGGAATGGCATGGCATAGACTAAAAGATTATTAAGAAACCAAGAAATGTCACTTCCTGAATGAAAATTTAAATTTTCAACAAAAAAAAAGAAAAAAAAAACAAATAATAAAGGACACTTACCGAAACAACGCAATCCGTGACATTCCTCATTCCTTGAGAACTATTCTCCGTAATATCCTTTAATTTAACTAAGAATGTTGCCACTACTTGTTCTGGAGTAAAAACCCGTTCTTCATTAAAATATTGGACCTGAAGATGAAATGCTCATGAATGTATCTTTTTTATATTTCTCTGTAAAGGAAAATAACCGAAAAGAGTACATAATTTCAGGTCTCAGAAACTCAAAACATAATGGTTTTATAGATGATAAAACATACCTTGAATCCGATATCATCATTGGGTAATTGAATCATTTCGCATGGTACGAACTTTCGATATTTTTGGGTAACTTGGTCGCTGAATTTTCGTCCCAATAGGTGTTTAAAATTGATAATGGTGTTGTTAATATTCGTATTCAACTGCTGCCTTGCAGCAACACCCATCGAACGCCCTCGAGCTGTGAATGCTACACATGATCTGAAAACAGATATTTTCGAATTTACTGATGTTTTCAATGCTTGAGGAATTTTCCAGAATGGTAATTAATGTCATCGCTAAATATGTACTACGCATTACTCCCCAAAGCAATGCATTTTAATCTCACTAAATTACAATAAAAATGAAAAATGTTGTATTCTATTCATTTCACAGCTAAACAAATGCATTTCAAATATAAGTGTCAAACTTCTTAATTATCCAGAAATTCCATCCTATAACAAGACTATCCATTCCAGCTACAGATTTTAATATGTTGATTTTAACAAAATGAAAATAAAACAAAAACGCTTACGGAGTGGCTCGCAAAGAGTAATCATTGGCGATGGTTTCGATACCACCTTGACGTGCCACAGCGATGAAACTGTTTACATTACCGAAATCGAAGCCTACTACAGACATTTCTTTTTGCCACTTGTAAACTGAAGATAGATCAATAAATCTGAGTTAAGTGAGATGAGAAAGTAGACGTCACTTGGGCATAAATTCCGATAAAAATAGTAATAATATTATGGAAGAAGCAAAGCAAAATACATTATTTGAAGAAAGATTATTCAAACAAGTCAACTCGAATAAAATCGAAATTTAGGACTGAATCAAAAAATATCTTATGTTTCACGGAACACTGGGACTAGTGGAAAAATTGCGAATATGAGACGATCTTGATGTCTTCAAATTTGATTTTCGTAAGATCACAAAACTCTGTTAATATCACCGCAAAAAACGCTGTCTACACTGTATTATCAATAACTGATATCATAGAAAAGTCAACTTGAATTGTGTTTTAAGATAAGCTAAGGACGGACTGTTACTTAGATCGAAGAAAGAAGTGTAACACTATTTAAAAGAATGAAAGAAAGCTTTATAAAACAAAATACGAGGAATGTATTAAAAATTAAGTCGCAAGACGATATAATTTAAATATCAAAATCAGCATCGCAATTACAATGGTTCATTGTAGATCATAGTCATCAGAAGTATCAAGTAATCATCCAACAGAATGCAAGAGACTGCGTCGTAAAATATCGTAAAAGGAAAACCAAAAAACTTGGCTGTTAATTTCGAGCTTATAGCTGAAAATGAGGAAGATTAAAAAGTAATATCGGGAAAAGAATTTTCCCATGATTTCAACCAAACATTTATTACGAAAAGACGGAATTTGTCTTAAAATAAAATAATTTGCTGTTATTAACATGCTTATAAAGATGCGGAAATGGATCAAAAATCTAAACTTTTCGAAACATACATGTTTCTCTTTTTAAATTCCAAAACATCTTATTGGTATATTTCAAAGTTTTTAAATTCTCTTTCATTTAATTACTGTCCATATCTATTGCAATCATTATTTTTGATTAATCCGAATTATGCCGTAAAATTAAACCGCTGAAAGCAAAAGGTTAAAAAATTTAAAGACTGCAACATCGCTAGAATTGTAGTTCAGCAAATATGTATTTTGATTGCGGTTCTTTAGTAACTGGATCGCATCTCTCAATTTTTAATTTGTAATCAACATTTAATTTCCGCATATTCATTTCTAAGAATCTCAAGGTCGCCATATGTTGCGTCTTTCGGGAAAAGCATAAATGCTCTGCAGAATATTACTATTGCACTATTCAGTTAACTTATGAATTCAGAGTCCAAGTCCTGATGTTGCATCAATGATGTCATGTTGCATCAAATGAAGAATGCAGACTTGAGAGCTCTAAAACTTACACAGTTTGCGTTTATGAAATTGCTGAGTTATTCAGTACGAATGAAAAGCAAAAGACAATTAAATAATGAAGGATTCGCAAATTTTTCTCTTCTGTGCAGTCGACATGAGAATCCAAAAAAAAAAAACTTACTTCTCGAAATCAAAATGAAAAATAAAGAAAATAAGCAGTAGTAATATATGAATAAATGCTGATAAGCCTAACATAAAAGATATGAGCAGAAAAAAAAAGACCCAAGTCGCAGAAGAAAGTTAAAAACACAAGTAAATCCCGGATAGATTTAAACTATGAATTACATAATAAGAAAAATCAGTGGACATTAAATGTACGAAAATTGCAAGTAAAAGTTAAGTCAAATCGAAAGATTTTCATTTAGATTAAGTGCGTAAATAAGCGGGCAAATATTTCTGCCCTGTTCTAGCAAATGTAGTCATAAATCATTATTTAAATATGTAAATAACATTGAATGAGACACTTTTTATCACAACTTGTTCAGTTTCTTCATTTGCTTCGTGACATAATCAGAATTCAGAAGTACACATATAGAAGATGATATAATATGATAATTCGATGTATATCAATTCTTGGAAGAATCTTAAGGTAAACTAAAATTTAGCTTTGTAGAAGGAAAATATTGAGAATATACGGAGAGTATTTTGTCATTTTTCTTTTCTTTTGAACGACAACGCTACTGAAACAAACTTTCACTGAATGAAGAAAAAAAAATCTGGCATAAGATAAGGTTGCTGAATTAACATGGATAATGTCTGTCTAGTAGATGATGTCCCTTTTGATAATTTGAATAAATAACATCTCTCCGCAGGTAACCTAGATAATTCTATTCGTGAATAAGTTTACCCGCGGGAATACTTACCCATCCCTAATGGTCATTCACACTATTTTTACCATTGCGACATTCAATGAGACAGGGATTGCCCTTGCAGGCAATCTGAATAGAGTCTCTCTGCGAGTAGTCTGAATAATTTTTACCCGCGGGCAGTCCGGAAAAATCTTCCCGCGGGCAAACCACTTACCCGTCCCTAAGAATCAATCACTCCCTTACCACTGAGACGCTCATCTGAGACATGGTTGCTAGCAGCATTTGTCATCCGATTGATTTCGTCGCGAATATTCGAGAACATTGGTGAACGGTAGATCATTCTACCTTACCACTCGTGAGAAAGATGAAAAGAAAAGAAGAGAAAAGGCAGCACAGAAAGAAAGAAAGAATAGATGAAGAGGAAAAGGGAAGACGACAGGAGAAAAGTTTGCGACATAGAAATAAATTCGTGCTGAAGAAACTTCCCGAAAATATGAGGCCACCATGCAAATTTTTCGTTTCTTCCTAACAACTTTTTTCGGGTAGAAAAGTTTATTTTTTGTTTGAAATATACTTTGATTAATTGGAGTTGTAAAATTTTGAACTGTACTGGAATTTAGAATACCATTAATGAGAATAATATAAGAGGTTGAAGAACATGGTAATTTATGTCGGGGAACAAACTTTTTTTTGTGTAAAAAAGTTTGTTTTGTTTGAAATGAACTGTAATGGAATTTAGAATACTATCATTGTGGAAATAATATAAGAAGTTGAAGATCATGGTAGTATATATACTGGGAAGGATTTAAATTGGACACTGGTAGCTTCTTTCGTAACAATATATAACCATTTAAGGTCTCTAATGAAACAAAAAAATTGACGATGTGTGCAACAAATGTATGACAATAAATGATAAATGTAGTGACAATAAATGCATGAAGATTCAATATTTTACTCATTCACAAGCACATTTTTACATTACATGTCCCAAGTAC
Source organism: Onchocerca lupi (assembly GCA_028564675.1). Taxonomy (NCBI): domain Eukaryota; kingdom Metazoa; phylum Nematoda; class Chromadorea; order Rhabditida; family Onchocercidae; genus Onchocerca; species Onchocerca lupi. The sequence continues at coordinate 14,549 of JAOVVO010000542.1, forward strand.
GTCAAAATACTGAAAAAAAATATGCTGACCTTCTAGGGCAACTTGACAAAAAAGACAAGTTTCACAATGAACAAAATTAAAACAGAACAGATTACAGCCAATTGTGGCATGAAAATTGACGTTTCCATCTCAGTGTTCTGGAAGTATCGGGTACACGGATATTTGTGAGGGTATTATTCAACTAATTTAGTTCGAACTTAACTTTTCCATTATTTCCAATTTATCGGAGATTGATTTGCTGCTTTTGAAATTAATTGAAATAAACGCAGTTTTTCTAAAGACATATATCACAGACTTTTTTCTTAAGTTTGCAATTAAACAGATGGACAAAATTTGTGAAATATATGAATTGTTGGCCTATCCTCTACAAAGAAGACATGGGGAAAGCTTTGAACATACAGATACAGTTTATCAGTATTCATTTACCGGCATTTACCATATTTGTTACCAGAAATTTTCGTTTATTAATTTCAATAGAAATTGTATAAAAAGAAGAGCAAATTTATTAATGATCTAAACTAAAAGATATACGGGTAGACACAGTCGGATAAATTATCTGGAATTTATCCAACGTATAACAGCGCTGTGCCGTATTTTAATTTGTACAGCTGCTACAATTCAATCATCTTCGTTCTTGTATTTTTTATCGATTTGTTTAAACTATAGAAATAATGCGGAAAGTTTTAAAATAAGCTATCTTTACATATATTTTGAAGTGTAATAATAATTAGCATTTAAATGATATAAATAAAGAAAATCGGAATGCAATCTTATGCGAAATTTAATTTATACGTTTTCTGTTTTTCATTTTTCATTTTCTCGATTTTCTTTTTGCAAAAATTATGATAAATCCACATACGATTAATAATGATTTAGAAAATTATGCACGCGTGATAAAACCATATGTTAAAAAAAAAAAAGTTTACGTCAAATTTCGACTGTTATACACATATATTCGAAGGTTATTCAATTATTGGATAATGATCATTTTTGTTGCTTTCAGCATTTCGATCTATGTTTGCTAGCAGATTCCAAAACATTCGTCACAAATTGATGGTTCATATTAATTAGGAAATGAAGTATTATGATATAAAATATAGTAATATAATTAAAGGTATGCATTTCAAACATTTTCATTTCATAGAATACTTATGTAATTTATATTTATATTCCTTGATTTGTAATTGTAAACTAGGCATGCATTATCTCAGTTTTTTTTTTCTTTTTTTTTTCTGATACACTTTTAGAACTTGTAAAATGCCAAATACGGCATTACAAGTTGACCATACGGAATGGTTACAAAAAGTCGAGCAAAGTTTGCATGCTATTGATATAATTGGAAGGAAATTAATTATTGGACGTTCAACATGTAGAAATCCGGGTTCCGAACTTTTGTTAATACAACTTGAGGTTTGTATTTTTGCTAGCATCATTATTGCTGTAGGATATATTTTTTAATAAATTGACTGTTTTTTGTTTTTAAATGGATGATTTTTGGAAAGTCATAAAAATTAGAATAATAAAATAAATTAGTAAGTTCTCGATGAAATATATTCATAAATCAATTACTGAAAGTGTATTGACAAGAAATATTTTGATGAGGAATGAAATTATAGTTTTAGATGGGAAATTTTCATTTCACATTTTACTATAACCTATGTTAACTTAACAGAGCATACATAAAAAGATTATTAGAAGAAAACGAGATAAATTTGTCCTAGTACTGATTTTTATGATTTATGGAAAATTCAGGAAATAATTTGGACAAAAATACTTGATTCCTAAAGAGAATGTTATAATCTACAGTTCCCTATTATTCATAACATTTTATTATTGTATGAAAAAGTTCGAGAATCCAAGAATGATCCATTTTAGGCAAAATTAATTCGATATGCTTCACAAGTGTGTTATATCAATCAACGTTATCGAGGTACGAAATATCCACCTCTTAATGAATGGCTAACATATGTCAATTTATTACCAACCGAAATTGTTACTGTTCTAGAATGCTTGCAGACATTTTGTGTATTAATCACTGTGAACGACAAAGAGGTAGCGAAAATTATTTTCTATAAAATAGTTTTTATGATGACCGAAATAATACAGAATTGTTTATTCATAAAAGGGGACATATATGATATCAGCCGTTAAATCATTCTGCTGAAATTAATTATCTGGTGCAATCTGTCTCAAGTTTCCCATGGATAATCACAATTTTGGAGCATATTTTTGGTGTGGGATTAGTATAATTAGAAAGAGAGAGGACGGAATTAACACTGTCAGTTTGCCGAACTTAACATAAAATTTTTGCATGTCTCTTATAAATAGTGCTTTATCTATGAAACTGACCAATGGACTGTAACTGATATTAATACTGTTATATAGAAGTAAATGATCTCTGTAATGCTTGATAGACAACCATAATATGGCATAGAATTTACTATTTCTTCATTTTTTTCTGATTATACATCAGAATGTTACAACATATAAAAATCTTTTCTCTGATAACATAGAATAAATGAGTGGATAGAAATATTCCATTATTTTTCTATTAATTCCAGTATAAGTTTAATTTTAGATTTGAAAGAATGTTGAAGCGAAAGTTATTTCACTATCAAATTATTATATTCAATATTTCACTATATTTACTGTTAATTGTAGCTTTTGGATATTAGTGAAAGATTTCGATTCACATCAGATGGCCGTCGTAGATTGCGCAAATCATCCTATTCATTGCGAAGTTATATTTCGAAATGGAAAGGTTACTTGTTGGGATTTTTTAATGTTTAAATATGACTCATTTTGGACATGTTTATATTATTCACGTTTGGAATGTTTTATCTTTGAGCTATTGGTTCGTTTAATAATTTAAAAACTATACGTTTATAATTTAAATTATTTTTTTATCTGAATATTTCATCGTATTTTTTTGCTTATTTAAAAGAATCCTGAGAAATGATATTCTTGACAGAGCAAAGGTAATTTTTTAATCGTTTATGCTTCTTCAGATTGCTTAATTTAATTTTACTAATTGTAAGGTTTTTTTGCTTTTCATGACGATTTTTTTCGTATTAGTAAGGTCCCATACCTATGAAGGTGATATGTTTGTATTTCGGTCTTTGATATTCATTCTTTTGGAAGAGTATACATAAGGAATCTCATAAATCGTCAGTCATTTGACTATGACAACTAAATTAAAGGCAATAATAAAATTCAGCATTAATAAATACTGTTTGATCCTATAGAAATAATTACTGATAATATTTATAGATGAAGGATATGAGCCAATTCGTTCGTTCAGTGACAGAGATTTATGCTGGATGAGTTTCGATCATTTAGCTCCAGGTGACAACAGGGCTTTTCCATATGAAAATACTGCGGAGTCGAGTGCCAGCGATTCTGGTTCAGGTTAGAGTGATACAATAGCTTTTTTTTTTTTTCGAATATTTGATACTCCTGTTGATATTTTGTTTTTTTCCTTTCAATCTCTTTAATTATCCAATTTTTCAGGTGTGGGGTCGAATTTGTCCCAATCATCACTACCAACAACGACACCACCAGCAAGCCCAAATGTGGCGATAATCAATACGACGCTTTGTAATACACTTAGTGTTTTCCCAAGGTTGGTACAGTGCTTTGTTTCAGATTTCTTTAAGCCGTTATTATTTTATGCGCTGCAGTTTTATATCTTGAAATGCTTTCTATTAAGATGGTATCTCAAACCTATCAATTAGGTTATCTCTTTATGGCTTTGCTGTATTCAGTATATGAATCAGTGTCTGAAATTTTAGTTCTTATTTGCTTTTGTTGCTTGAAAAAGAAAAATTTTTGATGAATTCCTTTGCTTATAGGAGTGTTGGTGAAAAGTCGTCAGTTCCGAATCGTTTGTCGACTACGAGCTTAATGACAGATGGCCTAATGCGCTCACATTCTCATGAATCGAATCTTCAATATACTCTTCATAATAGTAGAGAAACTGGGTTGACAAGGCGCATAGACATTTTTTATGTTCCAGCTCAAAAGATCTTAGTATTGTTACTAAAAACTGTAAAGAGTATTAGGCACTAGATCATAATTTTCGTATTATCTTGTGCTACCTTCCCCAATAGTAATGCAGTTGTTCCAATTAACAGATGTGATATAATCTATATGAAGATCCAGTAATGAAACCTTGACCGTTATCTTGAATTTGATCATGATATTATCATTGTTTTCAGTTCGCGTTCAATTAATGATTGTTTGTCGGTATTAAATCGTGGGGCAACTTTGAGTCCATCATCTTCGCATTTGAACTATATGAGCCAGGTGGCAAGTAAGTTTTTGTTTTTGTTTTTTTTTTTTTTCCGTTCAGTCGTGAAAATTCGAGATTTTCGAAATTTCGAGTTTTAAAATCAAAATAAAAGTATCACGTCAACATTTACAGATACAATGCCTCGAACACCGAAAACTGCTCGTGCAAAGCACTCCATCCCTCATCAATGGCATAGGCGAAAAGGTTTCCGTATTTCCACTGAAAATTGTCATTTCTGTCAACGACAATTGAATTTCTTCAGCGAATATGAGAAATGTAAATCGTGCAAGTAAGTTTATAATAAAAATTTCAGCGCTCTAGGGAAATCTATTTCTCAAAATGTATTTTCTCCTTCGTTATATTTTATAATACATTTTATCTGGTCTCAAGATCCGAATTGTAAATTTGGTTCTTGCCTTTGTAATATTTTTCATTTGAAAGAAAATCGAAACTTGACATTCAACTCAATTCATTTCATTGATGGAATTACGAAATCACATTGTTGAAATATTCAAGCATAACTTGATAATATGTATAATATAGGTGGAAGGTACACCCACATTGTAAGGAGAAAATTGGTGATTCATGCGGTCTTACTCCTGCTTATCTCAAGCAGGCATTGAAAGAAATGTTCATGAAAGACACCGGAAATGTGAGTTTGTCTTGAAACACTGCAAATATCAGTCGAAAAGATTCTATAGTGAGTTCTTTTAGTTGCTCCGAAATGTTATTTTTCAAATGTCATTGATGAGGATTTTTTAGATCATGCATAGTTTTTTGCTTATGATCTTTATCTATGCTTAATTTCTTACAAGTTCGATGAATGAGATCTGCATTTTATAATACTCAACATTTTATAGGATGGTTGGACACCATCAGAGTATACAGCTTCATCACAGCAGGTATTTCCTTTCGATCCCGTAGATAGTTCATCAAGTACAAACAGTTCAGCACCTTCAACACCAGCTTTTCCAGCTATATATTCCGGTAAGTATTACTTTACTTTCCATCTGCGTGATTTAATGTCCTGAGGATTTCTAGTTGCTCTGTTCTGTTTTTGTAAATTTAGGCAATTCAATAAATATAAATCGGAAATATTTCAAATAATATCCATTAGTTTTTGTATCCTGTGTATTATAAGTTGAAATACAATTCCTTTCGAGAAAATAGTTTTAATGAGACGTAAAATAGCTAAAATAGCTGTAAATCATCGATTTTCTGAAACGAACAATTAATCAAAGTAAGCTTAAAAAATAAATAAAAAGGATCTTTGTTTCAAGAGAAGTCTCAAACAAAACCAAGAATACTAAAGATACTTTCCATAATGACAAATGGGAAGTGTCGTAGCATATCCTAATTTTGCTGATATGGATATGTCATTTTTTTCACGTCATTTTAAGGTTTGTCAAAATTTTAGAAAATTGTATATTTTTGCAGCTACGCTTCCAACATCTAGTCCATTCTTATTGCCGTCAGCACCCCCTTCATCGTATAGAAATAATTTTGACTTTCCGGAAGCAGTTCCTGAATTGCCTGATATTGTTGTGGAAAGTGGTGGCAGGTAAATCAACAGCAATTGTAATTTTTTACTGTTGAAGCGAATTTGATTTTGAAATTACGAAATTCCCTTTTTTCTAGAAGATTAAGTAGAAAATATTATAAATCGTAAATTAATTCATTAAGAAGGTTAAAGTCAGTGAAGAAATGTTCGGCTGAATTCTTCAAACGATTTTATTCACTTCACATTTAACAAATCAATAGTAAATTAAGGAATATAAAATTTAATTAAATTTTTAAATAATAGAAGTTTCCGTTTATATTCCATATCAGCCGTTATAGTAACTCATCACTGTATTATCGTTGTTCGCGACAGAAGAATGAAATTGAATAACGTGGAGTTTTGAATGCATTTTCTTATGTATTAAATTAGTTCGTGTTGTGTATTCAGTGAACAACAACGATTAATTTCATCTCAAGGCTCAGACTGTACAGTGAATTCTGGTGGTACCATTATTCTTGGTGGTTCAGAAGGTTCCGAAAGTACTTTATTCATTGACTCAGTGGGAAGCAGTGGTGGCAATTCTGATAATCGAGTTAGATCTTTTTTCTTTTTTTTTGTTTATGTCAATTGGATTTTTTTAAGGTAATCAGTAAGAATTAGAAATTTGATATCATTTTCAGGAAGAATTGGACAGTTTGAAATTAAGTCCCACTTCGGGTTGCTCATTAAATCGAGATAGATGGAGTAATGGAACGATTAGGATACCAAATAGCTGGAATGATTTCACTATTCCATTCAATCAAATTGAATTCAAGAAACAAAGTTTGATTGGGAAAGGACGTTTTGGGGAGGTACTTGATGATTGCTGTTTTCTCTTTAATGATGGATAAAATATGATGCTAAGATTGATTATATGTATGGATTTTTCATTCTCCAGTTTTAAATGAATAATTTTTCATTTGCTAGAACAATTACTTGTTCAGATACTATCCTATTCTTCTTTTCCTCGTAAGTAAAGCAAGATTTTGACTAAACGGGATGTATTTGTTTTCTGTTTTTGTATGCAAAATTAAATCATTTGAAAATTCTCAATTGAAATTGCAGTGAGTTGAAATACTTTTATGCATGTAGTTGTACGCAAGATCGTAGATCTTTAGAAAGCCATCAGTGTGACCATTATAGTCATAATTTGTCTAAAATAATCAATCATATTTCGGAAAGAACTCCTTAATTTGATATTTTCGTGTTTTAGAGCGGCACATCAATTTGGAGTGAAAACAAATGATGGACGGAATACAAAGAATATAAAATAATAAAAAATATTGCGAATAATTTATTGTTTTTCAAGGTACATAAAGCAAATTGGTATGGTGATGTAGCAGTAAAATTGCTGAATATGGATCATGTGGATGAAGAAAAGCAGTTAGAAGCTTTCAAAGTAATTTCTCTAAATTGCCGTCAGTACCCTTCAATTTTTCTGCATTTTAGTTTTTGGGGAATTACAGAAACAGAAGATTTCCAGGTTTTCTTTCTCAACGTTTAATAATGGAAAATCTCAAGAAATCGGCAAAAACATGATGTTTCTCTTTTTAATTTAAATTAGAGTAATGAGGTGAATGCATATACTTTCTCGATATGATTTTATTCAACGTTCTTTTAGGAAAACTTAGCTTATTAAGTTTCTGAATATTCTAAGGAAATAAGGCTTTTGGATGTTCCCTACGAAAGTATAGTTTTTTATAGGTGGAAGTTGCATCATTCAAGAATACACGACATGACAATATAGTGCTCTTTTTGGGTTACACTTTTGATCAGCATAAGTTAGGTATTGTTATGCATTATTGTAAAGGTCGATCGCTGCATCAGTTACTTCATGACCATTACGAAAAATTCGATTGCACTGAAATCGTGCATTTTGCTACACAAATATGTCAGGTAAACCTCTAATTATGAAACTGTTTAATCGAATGACCATAAAGATTTCTTGAAATTAAATTTTACTTTGATTAAAACTTCAAGCATATTTAGGGAGTATCTTATTTGCATACAAAAAAAATTATTCACAAAGATCTACGAACGAAAAATATTTTTGTGGAGAGTCGAAATCGTATCGTTCTCACCGATTTTGGCCTTTTTAACATGAAACGACTTGGTCAACCAGAGAGGTGATTTTCATTTATTTATTTATTTATTATGGATTTAAGCAAAAAGCTAAAGTCGAAAGTTAATGTTGAATGAATTTCTTATCAGTTTAGCTATATTTTTAATAACATCCTTATAAATATGATCCTTTTATGGACGCTTCAGGTTAGACAATGCTTTAAACTTGAATTTTTGAAAGAATTTTATGACAGACTAATTTTATCTAGAGCACTGGAATTTCTTAGCATGAAACCTGACTAATGTTGTAATTAAAGTTGCAAAAAAAAAAAAAAAAAAAAAAGATAGAATTGATTAAGGGATCATACACTAATTGTTCCACAATATTGGCTCTCTTATGTTGCTCCGGAGCTAATCAAAACGTTGTCGGCTCAACTAATTCAATTGCCATTCACCGAAAATAGTGATGTTTACGCATTTGGGTATGTTTGAATGTTTTTGAAAAAAATTTATGAACTCTGTCGTCCTTCACTTGTAAAAAATTTACATTAACAATATGCTTTCAGGACCATATGGTATGAACTAACGACATATCGTTTTCCGTTCCAAGAACTTCATCCGGATATCGTTATTTGGAAAGTTGGATCTGGCTTAAAAACACCTCTTGGTAATATCTCTGGTCCTCGAGAAGTTAAGGTCGATACTTAAATTGAAATAATAGGTTAAGCTTTTCGAAAGCCAAAAATTTCCACTAATTCAAGTTAAAATGTTCAAGAGAAATGAGAGACTGTGTTTTAGAATATTCTAATCCAGTGCTGGAATTATGCAGCAAAAGAAAGACCAACGTTCCAGGATATCTCGATAATGCTAGAAAGACTTCCGAAAAAACGGCTCGCACGCAGCCCTTCATTTCCTGTCTCGCGAAGCTATGAATCGGTTTTTTGAATTACCATCCATCAGATGATGCTGAGATAAATTCTTTTGTACATTTTTTACGCCTCTTTTAGCTCTTTTTTTCTCCTAATCTTATTGATACTATCATATTGATTGTATTTTGAACTAATGCTTTCATTTCAGGGACCTCTGTTAACATTTTGCTATCGTTGTTGCATGAATTCGTTCTCCGATAATTACTTTGAGATCGAAATTGTTCAAAATTTCATTGTAAATGAAAAATTACCATAGAAGAGAAGATAAATAGACTTTTAGGATCTCTAAAAATGTTAAAGACGACATTTATCAATATTTATCGTTTGTTCCATTGCCCAGAAAGAGGACGTTTTCACTTTGGCTTATTCTGTTCGTAAATTTGATATATTATATAAGCTGATGATTCACGTTAGTTGATCGTAACTTAGTGACTATTCCTATCAATGCTTTTAACATGTGATATTTCTCTGGTATTGCAGTGAGTAGTGTTGTTACTGAGATCTGTTTAATCATTGTGATATGATTCCACAAAATCAGTATTATCATCCTTATTATTGTTATTAACTAAGGGTTTGTACTTAAAACAGATTTTGCTCTCTCTTTTCTCATATATTATTGTTTCATATTTATTACTATTATTAGGTGCATTGGTTGCTGTGTATTTTACCTTGCGCATTATTTACTTTCCACGATTTTTTTCAGTAAAGCATAGTGATATATGTTCAGCTTCGTTGCAAATTTCATAGGAATTTTGGCTCAATGAAAAATATTGAAAAGATGAAACAATTCATAACAATAATCAGTTCGATAAATGAACATCATATGAAATGCTCGCTTATAAAAACTGTACAAAATAGCTAATTTCGGTTTAGGATGTATCGTAATTAAACCGGGAAATGCATTAAAGACCAGGCAGTCTCAGTAACCACAATCAAAATGATATGACCCAGAAATATGTCGAAATAAAGATGCTAGGAATAAGTCTGTCGATTCGAGTTTTGATCCAGAAATCTGCTTCGCGAAAAGTTTTGTACTAGCTGCAAAATTAAGCACTTTATTTCTTAAGAAAATTATTGGGATGTTTGAGTGAACAGCCCTTTGACCGGTGTATTCTATTCGTTTGGGAATGCAGTATTACATCAACAACTTGAATCTATGTATTTTTTCCATCATCTTTATTGTTTATTGGGAACAGAATTGTCTACAAATTTGGGTTTAAACCATGTCGGCCGTGGAATCCCTAACTCAACAATCCGTTCTCTATCTGTTTGATCGATCGAAGCTTTTGTATCTTCACTGTCTTGGTGTGTTTCACTCGAAGGGCGTGGATCATCCTCAAACTTCACATTTGTTGACTGCTTTTCTCCAATATACGGATTGTAGGCCATAATTTTGGATTTCATCAAGTTGGTTAGTTCCTGTACTTTCTTATAACAATTTGCTGCAATTCAATCAAAATGAAATTTTAAAATACTATTTAATTCTGCTTCATAAATTATATGGATCAAACAGCTTTAAAATTTATCCAAACCTGAATTGATTCCATTTAAAAAAAAAAAAAAGAAAAAAAAAATCGAATACGATTTCTGAGTTTCTATCAATTATATTTAGATGAGAGCTTCTCCAGATATTTTTCTTGATTCCAGCGTTCTAATTCACAGGTTATGACTTATTTAAAATCATATTCCAGCGTTCTAATTCACAGGTTATGACTTATTTAAATGAGATGGCTTAATATCAGAAATCATAAAATATTAATAAATGCTATTGGTAGCATCTTTACTGATATTTCTTTTTTACTTAAAAAGGATAGCTATCCAGGATGTTTTTAAATGAGAACAGTTTTGAGAATGCAGTGTTTCCAGAAATATCTTATTCTAATAACTCATTGAATTTCATCACAATCCTAAAACTTCCTCCTATCAAACAAAAAAAAACATTACCGCATATTTTGCCGTAATCATGATAACTGCCGCAAATATGGCACATTATCAATTTCTTCTTGATCTCTAACGTTCTATGTATATCAAATTTACGGGTTACTTTCTTTGCTGAAACCAAATTAAATAAATAAAAAAAAAAAAGATATATAGGTCGACCATTTTGTTAACTAAATAAATCATGCCTTCCATTCCTGAGTTCATTTCCTTGCTTCAATTAAGAAATTTCTGGAGAAAAAAGAGACTGAGTAAAAAGGAGACTGAGTAAACTTGACAAGCCTTGACAAGTTCTAATTTTCGGAACACCCCAAACGAATCGAGACTTCCCGATGATATCTTGAACATCCCATAACCGTCCAACATCATCATTATTTCGTGGTGATACTTCGCCACAAAGCGCAAATGTTGGTTGTAATTCCTCGCCATACCGGATCCATGCACAGTATCGAATAAGGTATTGTTTGAAACGTTGCATAAAACGGCTATAATTGCAGAAAATATTTAAAAGAATTGGTCATAATAAATCGCCGAAATACTAAACTTTATAGAAAGTAGCGCAAGCGCAAAGAAAAAAATGCACAAAGGATTAGTAAATTAATGATCGTATTAGAAATGAGGAAGAAAAATATAGGTCGCAGAATTATGAATTAAATCGTTGTAAAGAACTTCATTAAGAAATTCTTGATAATGAAAACTTTGATCTTTTCAATAATTCTAGATCCCACGAAATTCCAGACCATTTCACCGCACTCCATTCCACTAACATATGGATTTCAGAAATTCCGGGTACTAGTAAAAACTTTTTTTCTTTACATTTATATCTTCAAAATAATCTAATTAAAATACAAATGATTTCACAATTCATGTTTTTCCAAGTCTATTCCGCAGATTCCCCGAGTATTCTAATTCATAACTCGATCTTCTATTCCTCCAATCCCTACATTATTTTTTGCTGATTTCACTACATATTATATTGTTGTAAAAACGATCTCCATGTATTCGGATACGAATTGATGAAAACTAGAGACACTGATGTAAGTGATATTCCATATTAATTTATTCAAATTTTTATTTAATATGGATGAAATCCAGAACAATTATAAAATGTTTATTCAAAAGTCATCATCATCTTCCTCAGCCATTTCTTTCGCAAATTCCAATTCCTGAAAATGGCATTAAGTTTACCTGTTCATCATCTTACAATTTACTTCTATAATATTCAAACAGTAATTTATTAGTAAAATAAATTTCACCTGTTGTTCACGCTCTCTTTGCTCCTCAATTGATTCAACAACACCTTTACCCGCTGTTGGAGGATAACGTAATGCTTTCACTGCTTGATTGTGCAGCTCCAAACAGTAACTGCAAAGATATGGCCATTAGATTATGAAAAGAACTATCAAATCCTAGTCTAAATATATTCAAAGACTATTTTTTAAATTACCTCTTCACCAAATAAATAAGCTGAATTCAAATTAAATTCCAAAAAATATATTTGAATAAGAAGTAATTGACTGATGCAACAAATAATACTACCAAGCGAGTTATGAAAATGTTCTCTTAATTTAATTGTGTGTCACCATGTTTAATATTTCTGATTGGGAAAATAATGAAAATGGCCTTCGGAGCTTTTTAAGTTCTAAATTTATTTTAAACCATCAGCAATGATTTCTTACCGAATACGAGTATCAAAATGCGTTTGCGGTTCCGTGGTACGATAAACATCTTCCGTTTCTTTTGACTGCATATATCTCTCAGATGAATTCTGCGAATCAAATGTAATCGCTGCTTCAATACCACCATCTTTGATTGCCTGTAATTACTCGGTAATGACATGGATCAGCAAAAACTGAATCCCATAATAGTTTAAGATTTGATGAAAAATTTCAGAAACATGAAAATAATTCAAACTTACTTTAGCTACCAAATATTCGGCTTCTTGATCGGTATTCAAAAGCAGCTTTTTGCAGATATCTTTGATCGATATACAAGAATAAGCAGTACTAATCTGGCGTAATGCTGTTTTAATAACGTTTTGCCGAAGACGGACAATCAATGTTAAAGTTTCATCAGGCTCAAAAACAAGCTTTGCATGCTTATTTAACACTTTGTTGAACAATAATAAATCACCCAAACGAACAGCTAAAAATAATATAAATTCAATTTAACGAATTTTTATGACATTTCTACAACATTTTCAATTCATTTTAGATCATAATTATTGAAACAAACTGTATATACTTTTCTATACTGTATATACTTATCAAATACTTTTCTCAAAAATGTTGCATAAGTTTCTGAAGTAATAATAATATAAGCTTAAATGTTAAATTAGAAACTTCTGAAATTCAGGACATATTTGGGGTCATAACTACTCCAAACTCAAGCTACCACTGAAAAATCACCTTGAGTAAGTTCGAGATACGGTGCTAGAGTTTTCCGATGAATTGGCATGCGAAACACGGATCGTTCTGGGATTTCACCTTGCAATAAACTAATCACAACAATCCATTTTTGTACCTATAAATATTTGTTTCAAGCGATGAATTGATTAACTTGGATATTTCGAAACAAGAAATTCAATGGAGCTGAAAAAAGTTGAAAATATTTTACAGTTTTAAATTTTAAATAATTTGAGAAATTTTCGGTTTTTTGTTTTTCTATTTTTATTTCATTAAATTGAGAAAAAAAAAATGCATGCTCACATTTTGTTTGAAACCTATAGCAGCATCTTGAGGAGCTTTACGAATAGCTTGCAAAAAATAACCGGCGGCAGCAGTATAATCTAATTGCATTGCTTTGATTCGACCTTGATAATAAAGAAAACGCGCTAAGTCATTATTCGATGCAGCTTCCGGAAATGTTACCTTAAAGAAAAACAGCATTTTTTATATTTACAAAAATCGAAATTCGAGAAAAATAAGAAAATATCGGCCCAGCACAAAGATTTAGTAACTCTATTTATATCCATTGTACTTATTTTGAAATCTTTATCATTTTACTTTTCTTAGATTATTTTTGTTCACGTGATCAATACTACATTGCCCTTTTAACTATTCCTATGGCGAACGAAACAGCAAAATTCGATAGATGTATATGGCTAACTTTTGCAACAAGCATAGCTGCAGCTTCGTAATGTTTCCCAAGCATATAGGCACGTAAAAGACAGACGATCAATACTGCCTGTGAATCGTATTGCCGACGAAGCGTTGCTGTCCGAAGACGACCATTCAAGTAACTAAAATCATTTAATAAAAATCTTCATAGGAATTCACAAAATCCTACACATATTTAAATAATATCATTTCAAGACTGATTGTTTCCCCTTTCAAATTTGAACTATAAGCATCTGCAACACTCAACACTCGCTTTCGTCCCACTTAAATCTCTGAATTTTCTAGCTGCTAAACTTACGCTCTTAACTGGTCGAGTTTATTCTTTGTTTCATAAATGAGACATAAATAAAAGAAAGCTTTCGCTGCAATGGAATCTAGCGAACGTTTTTCATGATAATCGATCCGTGCAATTAGCGTTTCCACACACTAGAAAAACAAAGCTGATTTTATTCCACATATGAATTCTCACAAAAAAAAAAAGAAAAAAATTATGAACTTTAGACACATGAAAAAAAAGACAGATAAACGGCACCTTTTCTGCTTCCTCTAGTTTTTTCTGATCAACAAGATAAAGCAAGACAAGCAAGTGGATATAAAGCTCTACTTCTGGCGGTGGAGCAACAGATGGTTGAATACCTGAACGTCTGAGAGGTCGTGGTGAACGTCCACCTTTGCTTACATCCACTTCCATCTGAAACATATATAGTTACGACTTCCATTACGGTTTTTAGTTTGCAATACCTAATCTGCACATCTAATGTATATATAGATTGATTCGATAAATGTGTATACCGGTTGGACGAGACCAGAAATACTTGGAGTAGCCGGAAGCCAAGATATAAGTTGATCTTTGATAAGTGGTAACGCCGTCAATTGCGAAGCAATCAGCTTTTTAAGTACATTTTCACTCAACTGTTTTCGAGTTTTATGTAAAAGTTGTATCATTCGTGGGAGCACATGTAGTTCACCCTTTTCCAATTGTGAACACCATGCTCGCAAACCTAGAAGTCATTTCTTGATGAGGCATCAATGCAATTATTAACCTGCAGAATTTCAAAACATCGGCATTTCTTGATAATCCATAAAATTTTCTTCTAGGAACAATGAAATGTTTAAATGTCATCCATCATAGCTCTCGCTATGTTTCTGCTGCTATGTTTTCGCTGATTTTTTTTAAAAAAAGAAATTAGGAATCCAACTATAAGCTATTCCATCAGATTCAACTATTGTTCAACATTCAAACTATGGCTACGTAATAGTATGTAATGAAACATTTGTGAATGTCATCTATTTTTTCCCCATCCCCAAAATAAAATCTTTTCTTGGGCGATTTTTTTGTCGTGACACTTGTAACAAGTCTCATTATTTATTAGTCATACATCTAAAGAAAGAGAAAAGAAGATAATCTTTCTAACTCAATTCTTCTTCATTTCACATGACATAACTTTCTATTTGAAAAAAACCCGAACTTTCTAGTCCAAAAGGCACTAACATATTTTCTATTTTCCGGATTTCAACAGTTCAATCATTCAATATAACATCTCTTCCTCTCTTTTCTACTTTTTCTCTACTGTACCTAATACAATACAACACTAACTTTCTACGATAGCAGCATCGGGATCCTCCACTTTTGATGTATCGTCTTTTTCGTCTCCTTTCGCGTCACCACTCTCTTCTTTCTCATCATTGACATTCTCTTTTTGTTCGTCTATTTCCATCTTCGATACCATTTTTCCCTGAATATGCCTTTTTCATTAGAAATCAATATTTAAATAATAGCATAACGTAAAAATCATCTAGTGATGAGGTAAATGTAAATCATAAAACAACATGAGGTACATTAAATGACGCAATAAAGTAATGTAAATATACACAGTGATACAGAACAGAACATATAAATTATGGAATAATGCAAAGTACACCAAATAATAAAATAAAATGGAGAGAATGATGTAAAACAGGTTGAAAGAAGGAATAAGGTAAATGAAATTAAATCATAAAAATTTTTTGATCATGACATACAAGTAAAATTTACGGAATTACATCGAATATGGTGATCAAACCACGTAAGGAATGCTAAAAATAGTAAGATAGGCTAGTTAATGAAATTAAGTGAAATCGCCACCACCTCCCGGAAATTTCGAAGTCCTAATCAGAATCCAACAATCCCTTCGGTTTTCATTCTCTTCGAAACAGCTCGCTACACTATTCAATGACAGGCGAATAGACGAAAGAAGAAATAGAATGTATGACAAATTAGGTGGGATAATAAGAGAAGCTAAGAAATATAATCGATATCAAAGATGTAGTAGTTAGTATAGACGTCGAAATTGACTAGAACTTGAACTTGGACTCGAACTCGAACTCGGATTTGAGTATGAGCTTCTGAATTATTCTTAAATGCCCGGTCATTATATTTAAATGTCAAGCCATATTTCGAAAACATTTATGCATCTTTGGATTTGTGAAAGTGTTTCAGATAATGCATCAGTTTTGCTGAGAATTTAGGATACGTAAGTATGACGTAATACGTGTATTGTGATGAATTGATTGATTCGATGACTAATTTTTTTTGGTTTCGTCTCCTTCATTGTCGTGAGTCGTTAATTGGTCGAGATATAATACCATTGGCACGCTTCTTTTGCAATTCTCATCGATATAGTCAGGTGATAATTGTTTTAGTGATAACGAAAATGATAGGGAAAAGGGATGGCAAGTATTTCGATAATTTGATAACCTTGAAATAAATATCAAATTAATTTCCCAATTACATAAAACATTATGCCTAATATATATTATTGCTGAATTATGATGAAACCATAAAGTGAAATGAGATAGACTCATTAGCATTTGAACGGTCTGAACAAATATCACAAAAACTTGAGTAAATTATATTAAGAGGATAATTTGTTTGATTTATTTAATGTATGAAAGGAGATATGAGTTGAATACACAAGAGGAAATAAGTTTGTTCAGAAAATTAAGATGAAGAAGCATATTAGATTAGTATTGTAACATGCAAATTATCGATAGATTGCGTTATTGCGTGTGCTATTGCTAGCGGTTATATGTGAGTTTGTATATATATAGAGAGAAATATTTTGATAGGTAGAAAGCAGTTTCGACAAGAAGTCAGACTACCGATTGAAACGAAAAGGTCATTTCGAGAAAAAGAATCGAGAACGTATATTTACATATTTGTACAATATGGCTTCACCCGAAATTGAAGAGGTAATATCAACTAAATACAATACTGATAGCATACTTTATCAGACAAAGAAGATAGTATGAAGTAGACCTGATTCGGAATAATCAATTATTGAATTAGCGGATGAAAGAAGTGAGTGAGCTGTTTAATATTTGCTTGATACTTCAGAAACTTGCACCACTTCGTGCAGCAGTTAAGGAATATGGTGATTTGGTACGTTCTCTTAAGAAGAACGGTGTCCCGAAAACGGACATCGATCGAGCAGTTGCCGAATTGAAGGCTCGAAAGAAAATACTGGAAGAATGTGAAATTGCACTGGTACCCAAAGATGTTTCGTTTTTTGATCGATTGAAATTCGAGGATTTATTAAAACAACGTTTCTTTTATGATCAGTCATTTGCCATTTATGGAGGTATGTTGAGGATTAGTCTGTCTCATATCATAAATCATCTAGAGAGGATTATTTTAAGATTCTATATAGTTCCTTTTTTTTTTTTCTAAGCTGTTATTTTACATTTGCATTTTCATTCAATTTCAATAAAATTGTACTTGTAGGTGTAACCGGATTATATGATTTTGGTCCAATGGGATGTGCTATGAAAACGAATATGATCAATCTTTGGAGAAATCATTTTGTTCTTGAAGAAAATATGCTTGAGGTGGATTGTTCGGTGCTAACTCCTGAAACAGTATTGAAGTAAGATTCTTTACTCGTAGTTCAGTTATTGGGTAAAATGAGTTGTTGTGTTTGTTTATTTTATTTACTTCATAACACATCTTTATTCCGTTTCTGATTATGATTTTAATATTTGACTTTCATGAATTAAATTATTTTCCAGTATTTCTCTGTCATCGATAGCATTATATGTTGCATTATAGAGCATCAGGACATGTTGATCGATTTTCGGACTGGATGGTGAAAGATTTGAAGAACGGTGAATGTTTTCGAGCCGATCATCTAATCAAAAATTTCGCTGAGAAAATGTGTGAGGTACATGAATAATGTTTTATTTACGTTGTCTATATGCTTCTGTGATTCCTTTAAAGAAATCGATTTTTTGAAACTCATTGTTTTATTATATTCTTAAATTATTATTTTAAAAACCGTCCAGGATATGAAGACACCTGCAAATGTAAAAGAGGAACTGAAAGAAGTTTTGGCGAAATTAGAGGGTTTTAACGACGCAGACATGCACAATGTCATCGTGAAGGTATGGAATTCTTCACAATGTTATTTTCCTTAAGTGATAATTCATATTTTCTTATTGAACGAGTTTAAACGGTTCAATTTTTTTAGTACAACATTAAATCTCCAATAACGGGGAATGAAGTATCCGAACCGATTGCATTCAATTTAATGTTCCCGACAGTGATAGGACCAACGGGCGATTTCAAAGCATACTTACGACCGGAAACAGCACAAGGCATCTTTGTTAATTTCAAACGCTTGTTAGAATTTAATCAGGTTTGTTATTTTTTAAATTTGTTTCATTTTAATTTGAAATTGGTTTGGTCGATCTGTTTGTTTATAATGCGGTCTTACTTTTTTCTTATTTCATGATTTCTATTTTTAGTCAGTTATAACCTTCAAATACATTACTTTTAGCAATTGTTAATTAGGTTACTAAATAATTCAAATTTAAAGGGTAAGTTACCATTTGCTGCGGCGCAAGTTGGTTCCGGTTTTCGAAACGAGATTTCTCCTAGACAGGGTTTGATAAGAGTTCGTGAATTTACAATGTGTGAAATCGAACATTTTGTTGATCCGAATAACAAAAGTCATCCAAAATTTGAACAAGTGCAGGATTATAAGCTGATATTATTCTCGGCTTGTAATCAAATGGATGGCGCCTCAGCAGAAACAATGTCAATTGGAGACGCTATTGCTAAGGTTTAGTTGATTTTAAATTCAGTTCCAATTATAATTTTTGGGTTATCTTGAAGAAAAAGTTATGCTCTATTTCACTGCTAGTAATAATGAGCATGAAAAACATCATTTTTTCCTTTTTTTTTTGTTTTTTTGCTTTTTTTTAAATTCTTTTTTGTTACTAATATAACTTATGAAAAATAGTTTGATCGTAGCTAATCGTGCAGAAATTTCCGAAATAATAGATTTGCAGAAACTAGTTGCAAATGAAACTCTTGGCTACTATATGGTTCGAGTTCACAAATATCTGATGCGTATTGGAGTGGACCCAAAAAGATTACGATTTAGGCAGCATTTAACCAATGAAATGGCTCATTATGCTTGTGTTAGTTCATTTATTTGTATTTGCTATAACTATAAATCCATATTGATAATATTAGTCGTGTTTAATGGAATATTATATAATTTTATGTTTTTGTTTTATATCTCAATATGCTAAAGTATGTGATTTGGAGTATTGGTATACATTAATATTTATGCTTGTTGGGACATGCATAAAATAAATTATCATCAACGAGATGTAATGCATTTCATTATTAATTGAGGGCAAAAGTTCCTTTTTGAAATAAGATTGGAGGATGAAATTTATGAATTTCTTAATTATTTGGCTCAATATTAAGAATCGGCAATAAATCTCCTTCAGGATTGTTGGGATGCTGAAATTTTGACGTCGTATGGATGGATTGAGTGTGTTGGAATAGCTGACCGTGCATGCTATGATTTGTCGCAACATTCGAAAGCCACTGGGGAGAAGCTAGTAGCTGAAAAAGTGCTCAGTGAACCGAAAACAGTGCAAGTTATCGAAGCAATACCCAATAAGGCAGCGATTGGAAAAATTTACAAAACGGAAGCGAAACAGGTAAATATTGATTTCCTGAAGCATTCTTTATTTGATGGTAAAATTTTATTTTCCTTTTTTGGAGTATGGTGTGAAGATTGTTTGCTGGAAAATAATAGAGCCTGAACTGCTAAACATTTTCAGTACGCGATGCATATGTTTTGACATTAGTGTGTAATATCCTAATCTTCCATGAAAAACAGAAATTTTGAACGAAAAAAATAATTATAATGGTTAAACAAATAATATGTTTTTTTTTTCTTTTTTTTTTTTTTAAAGGAATCAATAAATTTTCAGTCTTGCAATATCTACACATATTAATTAATATATTTTCAGATCTTTGCTAGGCTTGAACAGCTCACTTCGGAAGAAATTGAGATGCTAGAAAAAGAGATTATTTCTACAGGGTAATTTATTGTTATGAACTTCTTTTATTGCCTGATTTTGGTATGAAAGAATCAATGAATTTTCAGTATATTCAGATCATTAAATCTTTTACATTGCAATCTGAATTTCTTGGCCTTTTGCGGTGATTATCATACCAACTAATTGCAGTGAAAATTTTTATCTGATATGTTTCATTCCATTTCTACCTAATTGCAGCAACGCAAAACTTCACTGCAAGGACAAAGAAGTGGAGTTGCAGAAAGACTACATTACTGTTAAAAGATACGAAAAGAAGGTTATATTCTTACATTAATAAATAGTTATATTAAATATTGATTTTCAAATTATACTTTTCAAGAATAGGTAACATTGTTGTTGAAGATAACCTTCCCTAGCCTTCGTCTTTCCCTAAAAAATCTTGAGTTATTCCTTATTTTGTTAATTTTATGATATATTTCCATATAGAAAGAGAAAGATAAAGGAAAAAATATGCCAAAGGAAGAGAAGTAAGGGAACTTAAATATTTAGTGACCATAATATTTCTTTGTATCTTAGGTACATACTGAGGAATTCTATCCGTCGGTAATTGAACCATCATTCGGTATTGGAAGGATCATGTATAGCGTTCTCGAGCATTCGTTCCGTCAGCGGGAAGGTGACGAACAACGAGTGGTATAATTCTTTTAAAAATAAGATTTTTTGCACGTCTTCAGCGTTTACGAGGTATATTTTTTTTCGCTGGCTCGAAATTATAATTTTTTCTTTTCCAGTATTTAGCACTACGACCAGTTGTTGCTCCAATCAAATGCTCTATACTGCCAATCTCAGCAAATCCACGTTTTGAACTAATTATGGCTGCTGTACGCTCAGAATTAGCCAAATTTTCTGTGAGCTATAAACAAGTAAGGATTTTTAACAATGTTATAATGTAAAAGCAGATTTAAAAAACAACTTTCAATCATTTCTCCGATATTTCAAAAGAATGACGTTATTAAGGATGATAGCAGTGGATCACTTGGTCGACGTTATGCTAGAACAGATGCTATAGGCATACCGTTTGGCATAACAGTTGATTTTGAATCGGAATCAAAGCCGTGGACTGTAACTTTACGCTATTCAATCACAATGGAGCAAGTTCGATTAAAAGTTAGTGGTTTATATTTTTGCCACAGTTTTTGGAGTAAATGATAATCATTAGCAATTGACAATCTTTCATACTTTTTGTTTTACATATTTCCAAGTGCTTATGTTCGAAATATTTGAAGTAATGCAAAAATTCAGGTGAGTGATGTTGGAAAAACAGTTGCTGATTTATCATCCGAGAGAATGTCTTGGAATGAAGCACAGCAGATTTATCCGAAATTTGAACAGAAATCTGGCAGTCAATAGTGGAAGTTATTTATAAATTGTTCTTGAGAAATGGAAGCTAGTATTGAATCAAGAGTAAAATTAATTAATTGAATTTTTTGGCAGTTTTTAAAAGACTTAATTTTCGATAAAAACTTTAACTTTTTTATTTTAAAGTCTGTGATTCAACTTCCTAATTTTTCTTTGCTTTTTCTTGTTTTATATATTTTTTGTTATATGTTGTCGCTTTGAAATGAAAAAAAAAAAAGTTAAATATTAATAACAAATGCAGCAATAATTATCAATAATCAATTATCAGTGGAGGAGTTATAGACTGCCTCACCATAAATTTCGAAAAATTAGAGAATATATCTTTCTGACCAATTTTATTCGTAGTATCTATACACATAGTTCAAAATGGCAATCATCAACGGGGGAAAAAAAACATATTCGGTGGAGATATTCATCGACTTTAATGAATTTCTAATATTAGAGAAAGGTTTTGTAAATCACTGTTGAATTTTTTAATCATTGTTCAGGTTGTTATTTTAAATATAAATGAAATTTCTGCAATTTTTTCATTTGGTATTTTACCTCCATTACTTCAAAAAATCAAGGAATTGTGTCAATAAAAAGAGCAGCAGTAATCAGTTAGAATTTCATATTTAAATCTAATACTTTAATTGAATATTATAGTAATAAATTGATAAAATACATTCGATTTTATATTCCCTGTTATATTTGTCTAGATTGGTGAGAAATTATAATAATGTTAAATTTGATTAACCGAAAAATCTTTTTGGAATTTGACTAACTTAGGAGCCTTCATCAAATATAGTTGAATTATTTCTAATATTTTTAGGATATTAGTCTCATATTAGGTGAATTTTATTTAATAAGCTTCTAAAATTGGATATTAATTAGCTGCCTAGAAAACAAAATTCCAAATCTATTTCATGAGATATATAATTCCAGCCGGAATAACGTTCTAAAAAGATTGCTTTTATAGCTAGAAAATGAAAAAATATTTGAATTTCAGCCACAATAGTCAATTATCACTAGAGGAGCTGTATGCTAATTCGGTATGAATTCCGGAAAATGGAGTTTTCCGTTGGACATTGAGTGTTTGCTGTCGTCGGTATACAATAATACCATAACATACCATTATTGTTACGCTTGGCATTAGACCTAGCGCAACGAATACTAAAATGAGGAAAAATAATTGTGGACAAGTTGATCCTAAGTCTGTTGACAATTTTGTGTTTGGATTTGAATCTGAAATTTCAAATATTTCAACTTCTGAAATCAATCGTTCAATGGTAGTAGTTATAATAATATTGATCGTATTGCAATACTAGAGTTATTGTATTAGTAATCAATAGGTAAATCGTTTTAAACAATATGAAACAAAAGCATGAAGCATATAATTTAATTTATAAATTTCCAAGTATTATTATGGTTTAATTTTTTAAGTTTTTTCAGATTTCAATAAAAATTAGAGTGGATTTATTCTTTTTTTAATTTAAATAATCAAGTAAAGTGCAAAAATATTAAACTCGTATGGTTACTCACTAATTATCTCAGTGGTTATCTCAATGGTCACAGCGTGAGTTATTGATTTTTATTTTTTAAGTAATTAAATAAGTTAAATTAAATTATCATTTTTTGTCACCTTTTTGGGAGATTAGTTTTATTTGTTAGATTTTTATAACTTACGCAATTTATCAGCTCGTATTCGTGGTGGCCTCATTTCCAAAACTGTAAGTAATTTGACTACATGTGATTCACGACGAGATCGTGTTACTGATTTTGTTGTATTTATTATTTCGGTTATCATCGTTTTGTTTGCTTCACATTGCTACAAATTAATAAACTTTTGTTTATTTCTCAACTCGTAAATTTAAATATACCGTTAGAATGGAATAAGTATTCAAATATACTATTCGCAATGAAGCAAGTATTTAAATATATTTTTCTTTTAATTCAAATAAATAATACATTTATATCAGTCAGATCGTAATATAGTAATAGTAGAGGGATAAATTATTTCTCTAAAAAACTGTAGTTACAAGTTTTTAATTTCCAAATCTTTTAATCTAATCTTCGTACATTCTTTTCATCATCTGCCCATTGTCAGTTTTCGACATTTAGCTTTTAGTTTTTTTTTCTTTTCTTTTCCTTGAACTTGAATAATGCGAAAGAATTGTTTCATTTCATTTCAATCAGTTCTCATATTCATATAAGAATAAAAACAACCTGTCGTTTACAAGAACGTATACATGGCCTTGCTTGACATTCGAAATAAACAAATTGTGACGTTGTAAACTGAAAGCCGTACATGTAAATATAAACATGCTTTGGATTACCATTTCTGGGTAATGTCATGTAAACTGGCAATTCAACTGCTCGCTGTAACTCTATTCCACATCTATAAATTTTTAAAATGAGGAGTAAAGAAATTGATTAATTTTAAAAAAACGAAAGAAAGTAAACTATCAATATTTAATATTAATCTTTAAAGAGAAGAAAAAAAGAAATATTAAAAATTAGAAGAGGTCAAAGATTACATGGGATAATCAAAGTTTTTTTTTTGTCCTTTCTTTTTTGAATTAAAACAAACATAATAAATGAAACTAACCCATTTGCATCAATAATTTGCACTATCGCATTAGCATGCTTGCTTCCATCATAAGCCATACAGGAATGCGCATAAAAATCATAAATTTCTATAATTCAATTCTGTAATTCTTTTCAATTTCAAAAAGGAACGAACTTCTAAATTCATA
Source organism: Onchocerca lupi (assembly GCA_028564675.1). Lineage (NCBI taxonomy): Eukaryota > Metazoa > Nematoda > Chromadorea > Rhabditida > Onchocercidae > Onchocerca > Onchocerca lupi. The sequence goes on from JAOVVO010000542.1 coordinate 38,920, forward strand.
AATTATTTCCAAAATGGATTTTGCCAATTTGTCAATTATAAATAAATTGCTAAAAAGATTTCTAAATTATTTATGAAATAAAAAAAATATTTAGTAATTTTTTTTCGTAAAAATACTGTTGAGTTACTCATACTAATAAATTTGAAAGTAATTGTTGCATAAATTCACTCATAAAATTTGAGAAATTTCATTTCAAAAATAATTTTATAAATTTACAAATTTATTTGCTGCTTTAAATTGAAACAGTTATAGCTCAAACAAATTGATTAGGGAATGGCTTAGTTTATTTTGGGAAAAAAAGTTTATTTTTTTTCGTTCTTCCAAAAACCAAAATGGAAAGGAATTTGTAATAAATAATAAATATCATTTGATAATAATTTAGTTTTAACATTTCAGTTGTAAATGTTTGAGTATGAAAAACAAAAATAAGCTATAAGAATGAATGATGACATTCTTTCGGCATTGAATGTTAGCTTTTCGGCTTAGATTTAGCTAATTATATTCCTATATAATTGAAATTTAATAGAATGGATAACTTATTATCCTAAACCATCAGCAGTAATGAAATTTTGAACAAATATCAAATGGATTTTATTCACAACAAGTGTATTGTTGATGACATTAAATTTCAATTTATAATTATAAAACTGAAAGTAAATTTAGTAAAAAAATTTTCAAAGTTCAATTTACACATTTGAAATGTTTGAAAATTGAAAATAAACCTGTATTTTCAAGGATAATATCAAGTGTCAACGCTTGTCCAATAGTAGCATGTGTGACAGTTTTACCTGTAATACCATGTCCATCAAGAATCCGAATCTGTAATGTTGGAATATCACCGCTTCCGGTCACAATACCTGTTTGCTCTTCCAATCCACTAAAAATTTTTCCGTAATTTTTCCTTTTAATTAAAAAAATTTTTTGTGCATATTTATAATATGAAAATGAACTACTAATGGATTACTTGTTTTAAATAATTTAAAAAATTACGTCATAGTTTTGAATTTAAATCTAAATTATAAAAATTTTCAAAATTTAAAGATTTTTTTCATTCAAAGAGTAATTTACTCAACCATTGAAAAATCATTGTTGTCTATAATTTTATTTATAATTATATTTAATTATCAATATGAATAAATTTTCGTTTCTCGTATGAATTTCATAAATGATGCATTTTTTCGAATATTCTCAACTTATTCGCTCATTTTATCAGTCAAGATCAGCAATCATTTTTTGTTATATTATAATTATCACACAGATAACAAAAATTACGATATGAAACGTATATTTTTGAAAATCTATGCAAGAAATATGTTAATTAATATTATAATTACCTCGAAATTATTATAAGAATACATAATTCTTCCATTAGAAATAAAATCAATTTTGAAAAAAAAATTGAACAACAAGCAAATTAATTTTTTATTTTTATATTGATTTTTAATTATTGATATCAAAAACTTCCGAATGGTTCGAATTATTTATTTAATGTTAAAAATTTTTTCAGATAAAATTTAATTAAATAATGGTAACTAAACTAAATTTTAATTAAATATGAAATGAAACTTAAACGGAAATTTTCGGGAATTTCATTTTTTTTTTTTTTATTCATATCTTTTATAAATTTAAAAATATTGATAAGAAAACGAATGAAAAAAGACTGCAACTGGTTTTTTTAATTCGATTTAAATCAAAGTTTGATAAAATCTTTTTCTTCTATTTCTCTTCCTTTCTTCTTAAATGTTTCTGCAAACATCACTATCACTACTTTCTGATATGTATTAGATGATTTGTGTAATCTATAATAGAGTTAATTTAAAATTTACTAAACATATTTTAAAATGAAAACTTTTTTTACGGCACAAAATATCTTTTCAATAAAATTTCATAAAATTTTTAATACTTGCTCATATAAGTATATAGACCGGTTTTTCAGAATAACAAAATTGTCAATTATTTTGCTACACATAAAACTTGGCCGATTAAAAAATGGGAAAATGAAGAAATACTTTGAGAAATTTTGAAGTAATGAAAGAAATTAAATTATTATAAAAAATGAGAAGAAAAAATCATGAATAATTTCTGGATGAAAATAGAACAATATTGATCAAAGAAAGGAGGAATCATTCATTTTTTTCATTTTTTCTTCGATTTTGATCAATCATCTCGTTCATCAATGACTACTGCCATGAATAGTTTGAAATATCAAGTCTCTTTCCACCTACATTTTCAAGATGATGATCAAATTATAGTCTAGTTAGTTGATGGCCGAAAATATCCTAAGGCGATAAATAATTGTTCACTTTAATTATTTAAGTATAGATGAATTATCCGATTTTATCTATCAGTTGTCTATTTCAGTTTTAAAATTCAGATAAACTGAAATTGTATTTATATTTGAAATTACTAAACTTTAAAATTTAACAAAATGAAGTGAAAATTTTAAAATATAAAAAAACGGGTAATGAATATAATTACAAAATTAATTTTAAAAATGAAAAGTGAATAATACTTGAAGGAATAATTTTTTTTTTTTCATTATTTGACTAAAAATATTTTGAAATGGCAGCAAATTCTTGAAAACATTTATTAATTATAACAAAAAAAAATGTTACATTTTATTCAAATATTTTTGATTAATATCTTATTTCCTTTCACTTTTTTTTTGAAAATTTTTCCTCCATTTTTTTTTTCAAATACTTCTCATATGTATTTGTTTTTTTTTAAATAAAGATATAACTAAGCTGAGTTGAATCTAATTATATTCCATAGAGAATGGACAAAAAATCATGAAAAAATTTTTTTAAACAAATAAATAGGTCAAAGTTTAATGAGTAAAGAGGAAACTGACACAAGTTGTAAATTAGCCATGGTGATAGTAATATCACTGATAGCATATAAGCATCGAATCTGTAAACTTGTCACACCATTTACCAAAATATTCTTCATTGGACTAATAATTAGCATCACAGTAACCTCACCTGTTGCCTGTAGTTGAGTATAATTTATATGCCTATATGATAATTGAATAAAATATTTCATTTCAGTTTTTATTCCTAAAATTAAATTTTTCATTTTAATTTTGTTGTTTTAAAAATTAGAATTTATGCATTACTAGAAGTTCATTATTACAATTTTAATTGATAAAATAAATTTTTTAGTACATTCAATTTATAAGTTATAAATAATTCTAACCAAATTTATTTGTCAGTACAATAGCAAGCAATTTAGTAACTTGTAATAATATGTTAAATTTCAATTTAATCTATTCAACTGATTAAATTCAAGAAATTTGACTTATTCAAATATCTCTGAAATGTTGATCATTTTAATCATTAATCTTTCTCTTTTCTAATTTACTATTTGAAATTATTTTAGCTAGTAATTTAATTGACTTTTGGTCACCAAATAAATAATTGATAAACGGTATGCAACTAATATGAAATAAGTACTTAATTACTAACAAATTGATAAAGCCAATAAATGATATAAATTTACTTGTCGCAGTATTATGCCACAATTATAGCTTCCATTTGACTCAGAAATAGGAATGCTAAAATTCATTTTGACCTCATGTTGACCTTCCCAACGACAAACACTGTCATTATAAGCTTGATCCGCGAAAACGATGCCATCAAATGGTTCATCGAACTCTAAACGAACATCCATCCGATTGCTGTGACATGTCATCTCATGATCTGAATAAATTTCAACAATCTATGTTGGATAGAAATTGAAGAAATTATTGAAATTTAAAACCAGATAATAAAAACTTGTAATTTGGAAAATTAAGATTGGGATTATGACGATTTTTTTTTTGCAGATTGACTTTTCAAGTTTTGAACCATCGATTATTAATTTTATATGTTAATATGCTATTCATATTTTGTAATTATTAATTAAAAATGTGAATTTGATTAACTAGTGAATGATAACAATTTTTGTGTGATTTTCTGTTTTAAAAATTTCTCCTTTGTTTTAATTATTAATGGTTCTAAATTAGTGGAAAAAAAGTCTCACCTTTAATTAACTGTTTGCTTTGTAAACAATGCAGAATTATTAGTAGTAGAAAATAATTTGCTTTAAGGATCATTTGAAATATCTCGTTGTTTAAACCATTAATTCCATTATTCAATTAGGAAACTATCGAATTAATTGAGCGACAAAAAATTTTCAATTAAATTTATCTAATTTCAAATTTGATCGAATTAAATCCTACAAATTTCATAATTAAATTATGACATACTAATTCAATTTCATTGAAAGAAACAAAATCATTGCTAATATCATGGATGAAATGATTATTTCTATTATCCGTCTAAACTATATTTTACTCAAAATCAAAGCTTATCAAGAAATATTGGTTTTCTTAATTAAATCCATTGTCATTATTCGATTATTGTTTGCTTTAATAAGGAAGATATAGAGATAATAAATTTTAAAATTATAGAAAGTAAATAAATAATACTGTTGATAGATATTTGTCGAGTAAAAGAATTATCAGTGAATACAATGATATGATTTATAAAAGATTGTAGAAATGAAAATGACTGATAATAATGATAAAATGAAAATAAGAACGATGATAATGATATTAGTAATGATGGGTCAGAATATCGTTGGTATAATGACGGGAATGTATTATTCCTGATAGTAACCTTCACCAGTACTATCATCTTCTATTTCCACTGTTGAAGAATACTAATTATCCCACTGCAAAGGCCATCCCACCAGATTTTATAATAATCTTTCCATTTCAAGGCAAATCGTCGAGCAATTATCGAAATTTCGGCAAATGACTGAAGTACATGGCTAGAATAATATTTGTTTCTGGAAGAAAATTTTAATGATTAGAAATTTTTAAATTTTTCAAATTATTAACATAAACTCTTCAAATATGATGAATCATCGCTTCCAGAATAAATTCATTATCGTTTTCTGGTTTTATGCGTACCTTTTTATATGATATTTTATAGTACATGATTTTCCATTAGCGATTATCTTTTGAAATTACCAAATTGCCAAATCTATCTTTTCAAAATTATTTAATTACAAAAATTCATTTTCTGAAACAGTCAAATTTACTAAATTTGCCTTTTGAAATTATCAGATTTTTGAATTAATCAATTTTTAAACGAACCATTTGTTTATTCGGGATATTTCATATCATATCAAAGATAAATTAAAAATTATTATTAATATTATTTTCCGAAGAATGAGAAGATTATGGATAAAACTACAAAAACTTCACGATTTATTAAATCATATTTAAATAGCATCAAAAAATATATAATATTTCCCACATAATATCAAGGAACAATTTGCACGAGTAATTTGCATATCATATCAATTCAATTTCTGACAAAGGAACGATTAGTAAACAAAATTAAGAGGAAGATACGTCAATATATACATATATTTCTTTTTCGACTCAAATTCTAACAATGAATTAATGAATTCTAACAATGAATCATTGAATCATGCAAATCAAATACAAGCCCGAGACAAAATTCTATAAATTATAGGAAAATATGTAAAACAAAATTTGGTTCTTATAGCCTGTTTCTATCTTACCAAACAATAATTCTTTCTAATATAATATCCTGTAATGCAACTACCTTAATTGGTCTCATTGTATCTTTCGTATATCTTTGACAATTACTTCTTTAAATTAAAAATCAAATATAAAATAGCAACTGGAAACAATTAAAAACTAGTCCAATAATACCAATTTATCCTATAAATTGAATTAAACTTGAATTTTCCTTCAATCTTCTTTTAACTGTTTCGAAAGTCTCAATTAGAATGATATACGAGTTATAGTATTATAACAACAAGCTTCCTAGGATGACTGATACAATAAAAATAAACCCTGTGGAAATAAATAATTCATCGCTTCCACCTAATTTTCCAAATCATACAAAAAGTTAAAATATAATACTCATATATAATACTTAGAGAATATTTAATTTCTAATAAATTTTCTACTCTTTAAAATGAATTAAAAATTCTTTAAAAAAGATTTTTCTTGCATAATTTCATTGTTTTAGTTGAAGATTATAATTAATTTTAGAATTTTCTAACATAATGTTATCATCGAACAAGTGGACGAGTTCATCAATTTTTTTTAGAATTATGAAATCAAACAAATGTAAAAAAAGAAAAAAAGGACCGGAAAAAATTTGTAGCATGAAATTCGAGATAAATCATTAATCATAATTATTCTCACATTGAATGGTACTAATATTACTTAAATATCCAAAATTCATGAACTTTTTGGTGTCTGAATTAGAATTACAATAACCATGCTTTAAATAACAACTTCGAATTTTCATAAGTGACAAATAGGCATCCAGTTGCCCAAAATGCACGAACCAATGTAAATGTTAATCCATTGTATAGTGTTCGTATACCTCAATAGAGTATTATTGTCTATGTTGTCAAGATGAAATGAGTAATTTAATAAATCAAAGGTCAACTACAGCAAGGATTATCCTTTGTGGAATACATAATATGAATTACGAAATTGTAATTATTAAAAATTGTTTGAAGAATTGTAAAAACATTTTGCATCTCGAATTTTAATAATTTAAACTTTTTATTCTCAGCAAAAATATTAATAATTAATGCAGCACCTTCATTTTTGACAATACTGCGAAATATATTAGTGAAACTTCCTGAGCCAGCAACTTGCATGCGCGATTTAACAACATCCACAGGATAAACAGCAGCCCATAACGTTACACCACCGATTCCTCCAGATAATGCTGTCCGTAAAATACCTGAGAACAATTCTGATTTCCCACAGTTTTCATTTTAAAGAATTTATACTAAAGAACAGAAGAAACTTACAAAGAACTGTCTATAAAATTGTTGGAATGTTTATAAATTTCAGATTATAATAACTTTTTACGTAATTTTTATAAATTTCAGACTATAATAACTTTTTACGTGCAAAAGTATAACATAAAAACATAAAATAAAGAATATAACATAAAAACAAACCAATTTCAGATTTCGATTTTCCTTCTGGTGTCAAATAAAACCTGGATAACTCATATGCACCAAAAAAAAGGAAATATCCAATCATTTCACGATACAGAGTTGATAACATACCCGTATAAAAGGCCTTTAATCCACTCGTTCGATACATATCACGACATATTGAGAATGGATTGCTAGAAAAACTCTGGATCAGTTATAAAGCAACTTCAATTCTCGAATGAACTTCTTCACCCAGTGGAACATAAGCAAAAGTTTAAAAAAATATGAACAGAATTGCAGCAAATTCAAATTGTTTCCAAGCCTAAAATTAAAGTTCGCAGTAAAAATTATGGCAAAATTACTATTCCCTTAAAACCATAAATCAAAAAACTATCTGAAATATAAGATCAGTCATTATTTTAAAATTAATCAAAATTCACAAATAAATTTGAAAATGGAAACCCATTTTAAAAATACTATTTTAAACAGGAAATAATTCAGCATCACTACATAACTGATTGCTGTATAATTCCTTTTTATATTATAATAACGTCACAAAACTTAGAAATTTCATACACAAGAGAACAATTTAATTCCAGTATTTGAGGCAAACTTGATGAATCTGTTACATGTGTTTAAAATTTCATAAATAAATGAGTTTTTATTCTTCAACAAAAAATCGAGTAAATAAATTACACTCACCTTCGTATTCCAGAAAAAGCTTCATTTCGGGCTTGCAATCTACATTTGACAAGTTCAGTAGGACAAATAACCATTGCTGCAAAAATGGATGCCAACGAGCCGGATAAAGCATTTTCAATAGGCGTCATATCTTCCAGTTCTGATCGTCCAACACCAAATGCAACTATCTAAGAATGTCATGCTGAATAAAAATGTTATAAATCAAAATTTATTCAAAATGAAACCTATTTTAAAACTTTCTTTGAATCTCAAACCAAGTGATTGACTAATTCAAAATTCTATATGAAGAAAATTAGCATGGACTATCGGATACCATGGAAAATTCTACCTTATCAATTAAAAGAAAAATCCAATTTCAATACCAATCCCTTAAACATGTTGCTTCAATACATCCTAATAATCTTAAGAAAATAAAACCGAATGGCGATGCCAATCTTGCATATTTTAATTTGAATGATGATTTGCTATCATGTGTATTGACTTCTAATAGAAAAAAGCGTGAGAAAGTGATTAATTAACCTTTTTACAATATCCATAAGCAGTAAAAAGAATGGCATTTTCGGCGATATTCGATGTTAAAGCTGGTATAGTACCTAAAATATTCAACATATTCAATAACTGCTCGAACGAAAAATATTCATTCATTCGATAATTATCAGCTTAAACATATTTTTATAAAAGTTAGATTGAGAAATTAGGAAGGATTCTAGCCAGAAATTTCACACTTAATTTTCAAATTTTTTTACCAAATCATACAATTAAAAAAAATACTGTTAGTAACATATACAGTCCCTCCTACTTTTTTTCCAATAAATTTAAAAGAACAAACCGGCATATAACCCTCGAATACCGTCTGTTCGTAGAATTGATTCAAAGCATTGTATACCTTTTGGATAGAAAGCTGGAAATGTTTGCATTTTAACTTTCACAGTATCTAACGGTTGTCCAGCAGCTACGTTTACAATGCCACCTTTAAAATTATCATCTGATATAACGCATAAAGAATTAGAGTGAAAAGATCTTCATCAAATTAAATATTAATTCAAAAAAGCACAACAATCCAGGGGTTACTACAATATACTATGCTCTAGTAAGTAAATTAGAACAAGAAACACAGAAATAACTTACCCAAAGTACCAGCTGCTAAATCCACAATACCATCCTTGATATGGTCAATATTCGAGCGCAGTACTTCTGCCTCAGATTTAGTCATCCAAATCATGAAAAAATGCATAAAAAATGAACACAGATTATTCCCTATATTAATAATTTCCACAAATTTACAGAAAAAAATAAGCTACCGTGTGCTCATATCACGATAGCCAACAATGCCGAGTGAAAATACTATCGAAAAATCGCAACTTTATGGTTGTCATGAAATTTATTTAAAATTCCACACGAAATGAATAATATGACGGAACAAAAATGCTCAACTTTTAGCACAATCTTTAGCTAGCACAACAGTACTGATTAAATTTCCTGCCGACTTAAACATCATAAGCTAGAAGAGAATACCAATTAAGTCTATTTCCCGACTCTTCGTTATTCATCGAAGTAGTTCAATATTACTGAGAAGGCACGTAGAACATATTGAGAGAAAAAAAGAACCGTATTGAAAAAGTTTATAATGTCAAATATAAAAATTATTTCATCCTATAAATATCCATTCAATACGATTCACAACAAATGAACCAACAATGAAATTAAAAATTAATATCAAAGAGTTGAACGAATCTCTTTTGAATAAAATTTGTAAAACGGGCTTGTGTGTTGTGTAATCTTTCATTATATGTCTTTCAAAAAAGTGAGATAAATAACTGGTAAATGACTTTAGATCAATAATTAAATCATATGACATGTGAAGTTTAATAGTCATTTTTTTGATGTAGTACTTTTTTGAAAGCATTGAATGCGAAAACACTAAGCTTATTTATTATTCTGTGATTACAGAAGAATTTATTATTTATTATTCTGTGAATACAGATAAATTTTTTCGACAGAACAATCAAAAAACCGGCCAATGATTGCCAAAATAAGTGAATAGTCGAGACATCGATCCCACTTATATTATAATACATGATTTCTTGAATTACAAAAGCTTTTTTTGACATATTTCGTAAACCATTCGCTCACGAAAATATGGCATATGCTGCTGATTAAAAGAGATCTGAGCACGTCGTGATGCATATTCTGCAAATTTACATGCAAACATTCCACAATCACTACCGTTCATTTGTTGCGGGATATCCTAAAATTCGACTTCATTTCGATTTATCTCAAAAAGACTCTCTGGTAATTTTTTATCTCTAAAATTTTCCCGAAACTAAAGAGAAATAGAAAGGTTTGAATTTTTCCTTCAACCATTAAAAAACTAACGTCACGATTCACAAGCTGCCATCTACTAAGATCGAATTCTTTTTTCCTTTTGTCCAATGATTCCTCACAAAGATATTCGCTGAAACAACGAAAAACGTCCAAAGTAAAGATAGAATTAAGATATGTTTGAATAGATAACTATCCAATAAAAAATTGAAATTAAAAAAAAAAAGTATTTGGAGCAATAAGTTATTTAAAAACTATTAAAACATAATCAAAGGAAATTACCTCAATATATCAAGGCAATGATCATTGCTACCACCCATTGAATCATAGTAATCAATTATCCTATTTTTAAAGTCGATAACCTGAAATTTTCGGAACAATAGATAAATAATGTCTCAAAACATAAAACATTATTTTAAAAAGACAACAAAATTAAAAAAGAATACTTACAGTAAGACACCAGTGAGCACCCAAATGAACAGGAACCAATAATAATTCGTATGCAAATATATCAATTTTGCGTGTCCAACGCTTAACAGATGCATATCCTTTGCTACTCAATGTAGAATAAAAAAATGAGTTGAACGCATACACCTAAACAATTACTTGAATCTCATATAATTAACTGTTCCAACAAAATTAGAATCAAATATTTCAATTTTGATTCAAAAATATTTAGAAAATGGGAAATGACGAAAATTACTCCGAAATTTTCTAGTTTTTGAAGGACTGATTAACAAGAATGCAAACTGTAGAAAAGCTGAACAGATAGAACTGTTTTTGTTATTAAAAACTATTCACTAAAGTAAAAAGAGATTTGATGACTCTGAAATTACGAATTTGCATAATTTAAGCCAAGATCTACATACAATAGTGATACTAAGAGCAAATTGCTAATTATTGACTAATACAATTTTTATCTATTTTTCTATTATTGACAATTTTCAAACACTACAGCATATTTTTTAAATATCAATTAATTTCATATAACTGCAAAAATTTACCTTTGGTAAACTTTCATCATTTTCTGAGCGTTTACAGATGAGATTCATATAAAAATTGATCACTTCATCGTTAAGCCAATCAAGCTCTTTCAATGTCAGCAAATCTTTCCGCGTTATCTCATCAGACAATTTCTCACTTAGCGGCAATTTTCGGTCCCAAGCACGTTCAACCAGCAGTATAGCTTCATCATCCAGTTCTACAACATCAATCCTTGAATTTCGATAATCGACCCGTAACGAAAAAAATTTCTTTCAAGTATTAGAAATCTCAGGACCCAACTTTTTCAAACTAAAATCTCCTTTTCCAATAAATGATAAAAACATACCCGGAAATTCATCTTTTGCCTTTCGTGACCGGAAAATATATCCGGTGAGAGTAAGCTTTCTTCTTAGCTGCTCCTCCAAACTTAATTCCTCATCTCGTCGTGCTTCTTCTCTGCAAATAAATAATTCACATGCTGCAACATACCGCTGTAAAATAAAATTTGAAATCGAAAAGTTAACGAAAAGTAGCACATTAAACGCTTCTGAATTTGTAGCTCTTTGGCACGACGATCCCTTAGAGTAGCTTGCTGACGATGCATTGCTAAACGATGCTCTGCCAATAGTTTCATGTTCTTTTCTTTTTCCCATAAGGCTTTAAAATCATCACGATGTTTTGTATCCCAAATAATACAAACTTCATCTCTGAAATATGCTCAGATCTAGGAATCTCAAATACAACAATAAAATGCAAATTATAAATCATAATGATATTCTTAAGTTTTTGTGAAATACAGCTAGCACAATGGAGAAAATAATATCTTTAAAATGCTAACCTGCTTCCAGAGTGTTTTCTTTCCTGAATGTTGCAGTTTGAATACTCACTGAATTCACTATCACTACTGTTTTTTTCTTCTACTAAAGTAATATTACTGGAGCTATTTGTTGTCGTGGATCCTCTTCGAGATAAACTTGCTGATGAAGAATTACTCTGTGAAACCGAATTCAATGCAGACTGACCTCGCTGTAATAGTTCAAGATAATTTGTTCTTTTGGATGGTCGCTTCCTGAAATTAAAAAATCAGTTTTTCCTAAATCTCTTTAAATCACTTTTTGACCTTTTTAAAATCGAACCAAAATATACCTTTCATTACAACAGGAAAGCGCTATGCCTGCTTTAAGTATACCCGCTTCTTCCAAAAATCTTCTGTAGCGTTCTTTACTTTCCTTATCAACTACCTGAAATTGCACAAATTAAATGACAATTTAATATCACTATCATTGATAATGAACCATGTAAGCAGTGAATTCTTATGTCCCATTTCATGAATGAGCTTGATATAACAAGTAATACAATTATAGATATACTAACATTGGTTAGTCTATCAAAACGTCCGTCCCTATTAGTATCGAGATTCTTCGATAAAAAAATCTTGTACGGTGAATAACGATTCAATAAGAACATATTCCTGCAATTATTGAAATACGAATAAATTTAAATACAGCTTTACAAAATAATTTGAATTCTGATAATCTGTACTGCTTAAATTAAACAACTTTCTCAACTGAATTCTGAAATTTCGATTTCCTAAATATTGAGCATTAAAATACTAAAAAATATTAAATCAAGGGTAAAAGAAATACCTGGCTGAAGATGATGTCCGTCGACGTTCCCATTTATCCGATGAGATACCTGAACCTAAAATATCCAGTAAAAGTGGCTACGATTGAATCATATTTTGTTTTTTGAAAACTTTTCTAAAATGTTCGAATTTTTTTGAAAATGAGTGTAAATGAAGTTCACAGAAAGAAAAAATTATTCAATTTGAAGGATATTGAATTAGAAAAAAAAAAAGGTCTTGCATCAGATTTTAATCAATTTAACTCTATGAAATACATGCATCTGAACAAATAGAAATAAAAATTAGAGAACCTGATCGTGAAAGTAATGGTGAAATTTGCTGGCTTATACTGTGCTCTGGTTGTGGTGACGGAGAATTGTACCTCAACGTTTCATCCAGCAAACTGCTTTCTCGAAAAACTTCCTTATCAGCAGCTCAAAAATAAAAACTCCTAGATTTTTTTTTCGTTGATTTTTGTATATTTTATTTAGTTTTTTTAATTGTTTCCAGAAATTTCATAATAATCTTTTTTGATGAAATTTTTAGAACCTACCACATTCTATTTCCAAGATCAACATTGTTTCCAGTAATAAATCCTCATGAATTTATTTATTAAAAGTGATTTATAAAGGTCTAATATTTTATTGTCTGCAAGTGAAAAAATTAACTTTTACCCCGTGTTGGCGTTGCAGCTAACACATTTAATGACTTCTTTCTTTCCTCAACTAAAATCTCATCTTCTGAATCTTTCGATTTCTCTTCCTTTTCGTTTTCTTTGTTCCCCAATTGCTCAGTAGTGCTTTTATCGGAATATAAATCTAAAAGTCAGTAGCAATTTGAAAAATGAAAACTTTCAAAAATGGAAAAAAGAACCAGGTAGGGACAAAAAAAATAAGTGTGAGACAGAAACCTTGTTTTGAAATCAAAGAACACAATACAGAATCTTCGTGTTCAATAATTACCAGATCATCATCCTCACCAGCTAAATACGATATATGAATATTTCTCGAGTCACAATTAAAAATAACTATGAAGAACATCAACAAATTATTCGGAGCAGTGATTCATTAGATTATATAATAAAGAATCAGAAAAAAAAAAACTTATAATTACTCCGACTCATTTACCTATTACTAATGATATTCATAGTCATCATATTTTATTCAAATAATATATCAAAGACTCTTTTTGATTTGTACGAAGCTTCTGGAGCATATTTTCTAATGTTCTTATGGTAAATTTAAATATTATTTGAATAAATTTTCATGCTCAAAGAGATGGGTAAGGCCTAACTTGACTCTTATGAAGTGAAATAACTATTTAATCTTTTCTCCAGAATTTCGATAATTTTACAAAATTGAAATACCATACTCATTGATTCACTGGCTCCTTTCTCTTCGATTCGTTGTGCAGTACCATTTGTTGACCGTTTATTCAAATGTCCAGAAAAAGTAGAATTACAATTTGAACTGCACATTCCCTCCGTTGTCACTGTTTTAACTGATGATCGAAAAAGATTTGTCACTGGTGCAAAAAATCTTGTCATAAGGCCTATAAATTCGAAGCTTTACAAGTTGAAATCTTTTAACCAAGTGAATAGTTTGGTCAAATTCATTAAATTATGTTGATTTTCTTTTGGAAGTCGAAAGAAATCAAACAACTGTAAAATATATAAAAGCAAACCGAAAAAGCCAAAATTGCCGTTGTAATCATCATTAGAAGTCGATATACTAGTCGAAACCATTTGCTGCCCCATAGGCTCCAATCTTCTCCGCTTATTTCCATACACCGAGTATCGATATGGTCGATTCCCCATGCAACGCAATAATTTCAAGCGTTATCTGCCACTTTAAATTTAACCATTGATGCAGATGGCTACAAAATATTCGAAGATACTATAATTAAAATCTTTAACCGCAAAATCACTTATCTACTCACACAATTTGCATATAATTGATTAATTAACAAATAAGAAATCCTAGCAGATTTATACTGTCAGATTTTACATATTACAGTTATCGAGTCAACATACCTTTCCCAGCACGAGAGATATATAATCTCTGCCTTTCGTCTCAATTGAAATGATAGAATTCAAACGATTTCCAAAATAAGATGACACCCTCTGATCGATTACTCCAAGATTTCCTTCATGCAAAAATTACAAATTAAAATAAGTGAAGAAAGCATATAACTGTCCTCAAAGTTATTTTTATTTTCGGATTCCGTCAAAATAAATTTAGAAAACTTACAAAATGATACTTCAGCTTCAGCAGACATCAATACTGTAAATAAATCAAAACAAGTGCTTTTATTTTATTAGAAAATTTTATTGTAACGTAAAATAAAACAGTAAAGTTGAAAAACATAAAACTTGAGAAAGGTTTCATACTAAAATTCATAAACATTCATCGCAGTATATTTTTAAGCAATGGTACAACTACAGCTAAAATAAAGAGCCAGAATTTTATTTGATTTCCCGTGATCTCCCGTTGACTGATTGATGAGTCCATTACAAAGAAATTCAACTTCTATCTTGGCTTCAGTATTTTTTCTGAGATTACCATGCCATATATATCACTAATAGCTTGTTGAAACAACACAGCATCATAGGATTATAGTCAGTTCTGAACACTTATTATAAAACAATCGCTAGTCAGTAAAAATAATAAAAGAACAATTTTTTTTTTGAACTGATTGCTATTGGTGCTATTGTTAGGATATGTATGAAATTATGAACAAACAAAAAACGAATTAGTAATACTTCCTGAAATGCTTTGGAATTAATAATGATAAATCAGAGCAACACTACTGAGTTTAGGTGTTAGGTATGATGTTTTAGGCGAAAATTATTTCAGTAACTCCCAAAATTGATCAGATGAATTTACAAAACAATTCGAAAAAATAAAACAAAATAAAATTAAACAAAATTAAAGAAATGTTTTGAATTCAATCGACTGATGATCGCAGATCGGAAATAAAATTCAGTACTTTGACAGAATTCAAACAAAATTTATATTTGCAAACAAACATTTCCAAAATGAAAACTTTGATCATTATTATGACGGAGCATAGATGCGTAATGACCGATCCATACCAACCGATAGAACACTGTGTGCATCACGTCCAAACCGCACAGATGTAACGGCATCCTTATGTTCCGCCAATGTAGAAAGTACTGTCCACGGTTTAACATGTATTACTTGAACATCAGCTCCTGCCACTGCCAGATAAGTACCTGACTGGTCGAAGCAAATTCCCGAAAGCTGTAAAATCAAGCAACGTCTAATCTATATTTTAAAGTGGAATAACTTTTCTAACATTCAATCGCGCTAAAATGCAAATTCGATACCAATGATATTAGAGCATTATAATTACACAAAAATCTTTGTAGCACTTTAAGAAATCCCATCGATAAATATTTACTCGGTCTGAATGTTTTCTTTAATGATATTTGAAACTAATATAGTTGGGCAATCTACTTATGATTTTAGTACAATAATTAATGTTAAGGAATAACTTTTTATATTGTTTCTGAATATCAGTTGTAATATCTTTCACTCCATCCTAGACATTTCTTAGCTTAAATTTAATGTGAAAGATTAAAAATTCATGGCGAGAATCAGACCGTGTGCTTTCCTTCATTGATTGTCATTGTTTTGAAGCTTTTCAATTTTCTTAAATCCCATAATTTCACTTCACCATCTTCCGCTCCTGTTGCCAAATAGTAACCATTTTCAGAAAACGCAATTGCTTTCACCATACCTTAAAAAATCATCGCCATTCATTTATTTTCTTTAAGTCCAGATTTAGCTTGCTTTCAATTTGCAGCGGAATCAACTATGTTTCAGTTAAACTACGTTTCAAAAAAAAACGAGTAACACTACATTTAAAATTACAAATATACTTTCACACTTGATTAATAATGCAGGGAAAGTTTTCCCACACCTATTTTGATCGGTATTGAATTATCTGGAGGGATCTGCGACATGCGATGAAGTTCAGAATATTATTCTTGAATAAACAGTAAGAAGAATATGTTACATCAAAAACCTATTTTCTCGAGACTCTCAAAAAACTAACATAACTACATTTTCCCAACCTGACTTAATATTTGAGTGGTAAAATAAGATATTATAACAAATAATAAAATAAGAAGAAACCTTGGTGGCCTGGAAAATTGGCAACATTTGTTTGTTCTTTCAAATCCCAAATTTTTACTATGGAATCCGCTGTTCCAGTACCAAAAATAAGACCATCTGGATGGAACTGTCCACAGCAAATTGGCACCTTGTTTTTATCATCAGATTGCACCTAAATTAAAAAAATATTAAATGATACTATAATGAAAGGGTATATTTTGCATGCACAAACGATTTTTATCATCATCCATTAGGTATTACGTATTCAACCGGATAACAGTTACAATCTTGAAAAAAAGAGGAAGTGCTTAGAAATATGGAATCAAAGCAGTGATTTCAAACCTAAAAAAAAATAGTTCCTTAGACTCAAAATATTTCAGAAATTCTCAAACAAGAAATTGAAATCTAAAAAATAAAAAACTTACTCTGCAAAGAGTCTTTCCGGAATGAATATCAGAGAGAGCCCAAGAAGAATCACTGGAAACAGACAGGACGTAATCACCAGTGGCATGCAATGATATATCTGCGACAGCACTTTCATGAGTTTCAATTATATGACGACAAGCTTCCTCTTTGATAGACCAAATTCGAACCTAAACGCATTACAAAATAATTAGGACCTACAAACCTACAACAGGAACTTTTAGTCTTTACTATCGAAGCAATAATTTTATGAATTTAGAAAGATTTTTGGAATTGCAATGCATTATCTTTCACCAATTCTTCCAAAAAAAATAAATCCAGTGCAGAAATGCATTGTTTTCGACTTAAATTTGTATCTTGAAACTTATATAAACTTTCCTTTTTTTTTTTTTTTTTTTTTTTTATTTTTTTTTCAGTTGAACAGTACCTTTCCATCAGAAG
>JAOVVO010000543.1:0-56384 GCA_028564675.1 Onchocerca lupi
TTTATTTTTTTTTTTTTTTTTTTTTTTTTTTTTTTTTTTTGAATAAACTAGTTAAATTATTGCAGTGTTTATGGATGGATTAACTTAATTGTTAATATTTTTAATCCGTTTCATCAGATATTTCATTTCAAATATAATTCCTACTTGAAGTTATTGCTATTCCTGTGATTTCTTCATTGGCATAATTATAACGGAATGAAAATCATTAAATCGGTCCTTTTCTTGTTGTTATTCGAATTGACCTACTTCTTTTTTTTTCTTTTCTTTTTTTTTTTTTTACATAAAAACAAACAAACAAATAAAACTGTAGAATTTATTCCGAAATAGGAAATTGAGGAATGAAATTCATTTTGCATATTTTTTTCTACTAAGAATTGAAGCTTGATGGATTATTGTTTTAAATCTTTCGTAATTTCTTTTGTATTCTTAAGGCGAATGAGATTGAAATGACTATATAAATCATCATTGAATTAAAAAAAAAAAAAAAAATCAATGTAAATTTAATTTTATGAAGTATTTTTGACAGAAAATAAAATCAGATTTGAATTTTTAATCATTTTAGATGTATAACTACTTACTAATTTGCATATTTAACTTATTTATATATCTGTTTCACTCTGCGCAATGATTCAAATTATTTTAAATTTAAAATTAACTTTAGATGAATTTTTATGCATTTTAAATTAACAATATAAGGGATCGTATCATTTTTCATTTTCACTCTATTTACTATTCCATAATACTTTCAATTCTTAGCTTTCTTTAAGGCAAATTTTATTTCCTTCATTTCTTCCTTTCTTCTTACTGCTTTAAAATTTCCGATAGATTGAATTAAATTTCAGTCTTAATCTCACGCCTAATTCTGTTAATGATCGGAATTCAGTATTTCTTCAAAAATTTTCTTTTACAAATTAAAAACTTCAGAAAAAACAAATTCTTTTTCAAATTTTCATTTGTTACAAAATATTTCACAAATTTAAAATTAATCTTTCTTTAATCTTTCACGCACTATCAGCTTCCTTTTTTTCAAATAATTTCATAAATAAGAAAAAATAAATTAAAAGGGAAATTTTAGAAAGAGAATTATAAATACTAATTTCAAAAAAAAAAAATTATTTTAAAAGCTTCTCATTTAACGAACTGCTATCGAAGGGGTGAAAATGTGAACGATAGCTTAGTAAAAGTGGCAACAACAGTACAATAGGCAAATAACACTTGGTTCGGGTCTGTCTCATCCTTTCGTCTTTTTCTCATCACATCGGTCTGAATATTTCATCAAAAAACTTCTCCCTCATCCTTTACATCCTGTCATGTATTATTATTAGCATTCCATTTGATTTATCACATTTCAGACCTTCTAAAACCACACATTCATCATTCATTTCAAGACAAGACAACAAACCGTGATCTAAACTTGTAATTTGATCTATGTTACAATGACAGATGGACGATATGCTATAACAAAAGTAACAATGAAATATAATTTTACACTCATTTTAAAACTAATATTCTCAAATTTCTTTTTTTGCTTCATACCTTCCTCTCTCTCTCTGCATAGTATTTAGAAATTAGAAATATATAATTTTCGTAATTTAAGCAATGGAAAGATCAAAATTATACTGTGAAAGAAATTAACAAAATGAATGTTAAAATATTATTTGAAAGGCAAATTTTCTTTCTAATTATTAAACTTACACTAATTATACATATTTAATTATTATAAATTTGAATATTTGAAATATTTAAGTATTTTCGGAAAGTACATTTAGGTATTTAAGTGCAATTTGAATCTTTTTGAAAAAAAAAGAGAAAAAATTTTGGAATTTCGAAAAATTCAAAAATATGGATTAGTATTTGTACAATAAATATTAATCTTTGTTGAATAATTCTCTTGTTGCAACAAAATGACAGGAATAAAAAGTTCATTTAATTAACTTCAAAAACCATTCATTCATACACTCTTACAAAGAGTGAATGAATGGTTTTTGAAGAAATTTGAAACGAATAGTTTTTCACCAACAGGGAAACAAAATGAAAGAAAAAGGAAAGAGAAAGAGTCCTTCTGAAGTAAATGATGAATTTGAAAATTTAAACATCAGACAAGCATAGGCTATTTGAAATTGTGTAAAATAGAAAAGCAAACTTTACGCTTTTCATTCTTTAGCCTTCCATTCCAAAAATTATTCTCCAAATCTTTTACACTTCAAATAAATATTGATAACCCATTCTCTGTTTCGATTTTTTTTTTAGAAAAAGCTTTTATTGTTACTATAAAAAAAAAATTATTTCTTAAATTGCTTTTTGTTTACAAAAAGCAATTCGGAAAATAGATTGATCAATTTTTTTCTTTTTTTTTTTTTTTGTTTTTTTGCAAGTTTATCAACAAAATATTAAAGGACCAAAAGATTATCGTAATGATATTAAAAGGAATTCTCAGCGTTAAAATTTTTATATTTATGCAATAAATTATTCAAATATTTAATAAATTACATTGTAAATTTTGTAAATTTTGATGGCAAAAATCAAATATTGTCAAACATTACTGATGAAATAATCTTCAAAGTCAAATTAAAGTCATTTTTTTTTTTGAGATAAAATGAAAATTTTTTTTCTAAGATATCAATGAATTTTCAAATATGTAAAACATATGATAATAGATTTCTTCTTTTTTTGTAGAATTTTGCAAATTCTATTTTTTGTTATGAATTTTGTATATTTTCAAGATTTGGAAAAATTTTTGGCATTTTATTCTTTTTTTTTGGATTTGCAAAATTTGAGTTTTTATTATAAGTTCTGTATATTTTTAAGATTTGGAAAAAATTTTTGGTATTTGTTTTATTTATTTATTTTTTTTTTCGATAAACTATTACATAAATCAAATATGCAACTATACTAAAAATTCATCACTTTTTTTCAGATTATAAACGATTTTCTTATAATTCGCATTATTAAAAGAAGATTTAATGACAGAAGAAAAATTTGATCTTGTCAACTATGAATTTTCAAGAAATTTGCGACGATCAATATCGTTAAATGATGAAGATTTGCCAGAAATGGGATATTGTAATGATACAAATACCGCTTCCACATCACTTAGTACCACATCCGTTCCGCAAAATTCAGTTCAATCCACGTTACGATTTCAGAATTGCGTTCCGCAATCCATATCATGTCATGAACAAAACGGTAAAAATAAGTGTAAAATTTTTTGATGAAAAAAAGTTTTGCAATTTCATATATTTTTAACAAAATAATCAATTCTTTTATAACAAATTTATAAAACCTTAATCTTTTGATTTTAATCTCTTCATTTTACATATTTTCAACAATATAATCAATTTTTTTAATAAGAAATAGATAAAATTTTCAATTAATTTTTGTTTTCCTTTCGTAATTTAAAGGATTCTATTATTTAGAATATTTTCACATTTTTTTTAATTTGAAGTTTTTTTTTTCATACTTTTGATGAAAATTTTTATTATAAAATGCAAAAGAAGAAGAAAAAAATCTTCCAATTATAAGCAATGCACAACTTTTAAAAGTATCAAATATTGATGAAAAATTACTCATCAAAAAAAAAGCAAATATTTAGTAAATGTGAAATTTTTGCTTAATAAGTAAATATTTGTAAATGAAAGTTTATTAAAACACGAAAGAAAAAAAAAATTAACTAGAAATTTATGAAAAAAAATTTTAGACGAACTTTATTGGTTATTGTTGAGTGGAAAAAATCAACAAAGTTTTGGTAGTTGCATGACAATGGCATGCAATTATGATTGGAAAAATACGGGAAAAAAAGAGGAAAGTATTGAAAAACAAAATTTATGCCATAGTGATAATGCATTATATCAAGTGATCAATCATAAATCAAATATGGAAATTTCGATGAGAAAATCAAAAATGAAAATTTCGATGACAAAAAATAGCACATTAATACCATTGCTATTATGTATTGTACTGATATTTTTTATGGTGATAACAGTATTACTGATAATGGTGATATTTTTGAGTACACAACGTACTAATGTTACGAATAGATGGAATTCACCATTGAATGTTACTTTTACATATGCTGATCGAATACGTCAAAATTCTGAAGAGGTTAATAATTTCATTTTTTTTTATTTTAATTTTTATACTAATAAAGATTTGAAGCATAAATTGTCAATTAATTATTATGAATTGATCATTAGTCAATTATTAATAATTAATGGTAATAATAATCGAACATAATATATAAACATCTTTATATTATTAACTTAATAGTATTTTTTATTGGAAATATTCAATATTAATAATCTGATATTATCATCTGATAAGTGAATCTTGAAGTGATTAGTCCATTTAATTATGCCCAATAAATTATAATTAATATTTCAGAATGCTGTAGAGCTTTTTTTCTTTTTTCTTTTATTTTTAATCAAATAAGGGGAAAAAAAAATGTATTCTACTATTGTTCATCTTTTACCTGTGATTGATATCTTTTATCTATGACTGATAACTGTTACTCATGATAGCTATCTGTTATTTGTGACAAAGTATCTACTACTTATGATAAATCAAGTAATATTATCAAAACATAGATCAATATTCAAAATATGTAAGTTATTTGAAAATTATTATTTGGCCATATTTCTACCAAGAACTATTAATTATTTCATTTTGATTTACAAATATCAATCAAGTAGGAATTATTATTAATATTTATGAAAGAATGTAAAAATAATAATGTTAGTCATCTTTTATACAAAAATATTTCAATTTTATTATATTTATATTCATAATTATTCATTCTTTTGAAAAAATGTTACTTTTTATCTGTTTCGCTTTCTTTTTGTTTTATTAAATTAATTATTCATATTTCATATTATTTTTAAAAATATCAATTATTAAACAATGTTATACAAATAAAAAGTGACATTTTTTCAAATTTATCATTATTTCGTTTACTTTCATATTAAATTCCATTTACGTTTTATTTTCCAGTTGAAATTAAATCGTTCATTTTTCTTTTTGTTTTAAATTAATTTCAAATCGATCAAGATTATATTCGACGATAATTATTACAGCAAGCTCAAATTAGTCAACAATTGATGGATTCATTTAATGCTGCAAATATCAAAAAAAATATTAAATGGTTATCGGAAAAAATGCATGTTGCGGGTACCAAAGAAAATACAGAGCTTATGAAGAAAATTGCTGATAAGGTGAATAATTATTCCAGTAATTCTATTAAACTTTTAAGTAGTTTTGAAAAAATGTTAGAAATTATGCAAATTTTTCTGCTCAATTTAGCGCAAACTTTCAACTTCTTCAATAAAGATATGGGGAATTTAATCAAAAATTTACCAAAATTTATTTTACATAAAAAACTTCACAAAATTTAAATCCATGGAAAGATTTTAAAAAAGTCACAAAAATGCAATCGAAATCAGATTAAATTTTACTAAATTTTTATAAATTTCTTTATTGATAAATTGATAAAACCTTTGATATTTTCAGTATCGCAGATATGGATATGATGTGAAAACTTATAGTTATAATGTTTTATTAAATTATCCAAATTATGAAAAACCAAATCGAATTGAATTACATATGGATGGGAAGAAATGGAAGGAAATTAGTAATGGCCTTGCTCAACAACTTGGTCCAAAAGAAGCACAAGAACAAGCAAGTTAATTAATTTGGCCAAAAAATTCATGGTTAATACCACTTGATTCTCTGTGAAAATATTTTAAATCTTACATATGTTGATAAAATTATCTTATCAGAGAAAAAAATTTCTTGTTTAGCAAGCAGATCCGCGTGCATTAGTTTATTGGGCTGCTTATTCACAAAATGGTACAGTAATTGGACCAATAGTTTATGTAAATTATGGAACAATCGATGATTACAAACGATTAGATAAGGTTTGCTATTAATTAATTCGTTACATTTAATTAATAATTCTTTTAATTCGTTACATTTGACTGATAACATTTTTCAATTGCATTATTATTAGATTGTTTGATACTTTTTTAGTTTTATCATTTATTGTTCAATTTTTAAAATTACAAAAACTATTTATTGTCAGAAATTGAAAACTTTCGATTATTTTTTTCCTTTTTTTACTTGTTCATGCATGGTAGGACAAATTAAGTTATTTCAAAATCAATTTAAGTACAAAAATCAAATCGATGATTACAAATAATTGATAAATACTGAAATTTCTGCATGATTAATTATTTTATGCACCGAAGGATTTGATTCGGGAAATTGCTTGTTAAGTGCATAAGAAAATATAATTATTGGATAGATAAAATTACTTTTGCTATTTAATTTTGTTAGAAAAGTATTTCTAAAAAAATGTTTCTGATTAAATACAATGTATTTATATTAAATTCATCATTCAGGTATTCTATGAAATATCACTGTATTTGTTTGTCAACATGTGAGCTTATCATATGCTAAGTATATCATAAGTTAAACATAATATTAAATGGCATATTGTAATAGTGATATTATAAAAACAAATTTTCAACAAATTTTGTAGATATTTTGCATGATTTTTTTACTTCGAAGGAAAAGGGAAAGAAAGGGACAATTGCAAACCCGAACGACAATATCGCTTTTGACATAATTCAATGGAAATTATTCAAACATTCTCAAGAACATAGTCATTTTAAATCTGTTTATTAATTATCAATGGAATAATTAAATTTTCAATACCTGAATAATATAATAATTTAAGTAAAAAAAAGGAAGTCACTTTTCCGGTTTAGAGATTTTTTTTAAAAGAAAAACATATAATGTTTGCACATACTAAAAAAAATTTTAATTTTATGTTAAACTATTTATGCGTAACTAGAGCGATCCAACTAGTCCGTCTGAAAATTTTGATAACACGTGACTTATTCATATAAAAACGCGCGCCTATTCGAATGCAACGTTGCATCGAAATTTCAAATCAAACAGTGAAGAATTTGAAATGTTGTATGACAAGTAACAGGGAACATTTACATTTTTGTTTATATGAAATAAAGATTATGGAAGAAATAATTTCAGTATGGAATTTCGTTAAAAGGCAAAATAGTATTATGTCGTTATGGTGCGATGTTTCGTGGTGATAAGGTACAACTTGCTGTAAAACGTGGCGCAATTGGAATGATTTTATATAGTGATCCATTTGATTACACAAATGGACGAAATAATGTGAAGGTTCTCTTTTTTTTTTTTTAAAAAAAAAAAAAAAAAGTTTGAATGAATTACGTGGATTCTAAAAATTCCACCACTTCTTTGAAAGAAAGCTTAAATTAGATTACGTAAATTCTGAAAATTCCAATCTATATTGAAGAAAGCTTAAACTGAATTACATCGATTCTAGAAATTCTACCAAATTTTTAAACAAAATTTAAATTGAATTACATGGCTTCTTAGAATTTCGCTGTAATTTTAAAGAAGACTTAAATTGAATTATGTGAATGCTGAAAATTCAACACACCTTCAATGTTGATTTCAAACTTTTAGCCAAAAAAAAAAAGAAAAGAAGAATTTATTGATTAAGCTAGATATTTTATTTTTTATTTTTCCCAACTTGTACGATTAAATATAATGAATCATAAAATTTTTTTTTCTTCATTCATAATAAAAAATAAATTTAGTAAGTTAATTTAAATTTGTTTGTAAAATTTTTATGATTTATATTTTATGAAATATAATTTTATGACATTCAATTTTTCAATTTCTTATCGATAAAAAAAAATTTCACTTATGAAATGATATTGCAGGTATTTCCAGACGAAATTTGGTTACCGGAATCAGGTGCACAACGTGGAACGCTGTTGAAAACGGATGGCGATCCGGAAACACCACTGTTGCCATCGAAATACTACATATATCGTACGGAAACGGAAGAAAATTTACGTGAACGACAAATAATGCCATCAATTCCAGTAATGCCAATTGGTTACAGAGATGCTCGAAAAATTATGGAAAATCTTAATGGACCACAAGTCAAGGTTAAAATTTCAACTATGATTTTCTTCCTTAATCATTTTTGTTAAATAACTCTATCTTTGAATATACTTATTTTTAAAATATGATAAATTAATTTATCTATTGTCTAATTTAAATCAATATATTTTATTTATTTACTTAGTTATTTTCTCAGTTTTACTTATTCCAATAGTTATTTCTTAATTTTTCATTATTTACTGTATATGCGAATTTTGTCGGGAAGACTTATCGAAATTTTAATTTTAAAATTTTCAATGATCAAAAAATTTTTAGATATTTGACTTATCTGATAAGTAATTAAAAAATAAGATGTTTGCATTCTTTTTTGAAATAAATTTTAGTTACATAGTTGGATTGGATCTATGAATGTGACATATCGTTTTACCGGATCAGCAATATTTCGAGTTATCGTACATTCTTCCTGTATGCATCGTATCATCACAAATATTATAGCAACGATGTTTGGACGTGAAGAACCGGATCGTTATGTGCTCTTCAGTAATCATTATGATGCTTGGGTTAAGGTATTATAGTTTTATTTTAAATTATTAAAATTACAGGTGATTAATTATTCAAGTAGTCGAGATAATCATGGTATCATGAAATGCATTAGTTATGCGAAAAAAAGGTTGAGCAATAATTATCGTAGCATTAAGATTATCACATTCATCATATATTATTTATATTTAATTGTCCTTAATTAATTATACTTATGTAAATTTAATAGTATTTACTTTTATCAATTATTCTATTTCTCTTGATAGATGCATAAATAAAATTGCTTTTTTATTATGAAAAATTTGATTTTCACCAACCAAGAATTGTATTTTAATCCGGGCGAAAAAATTCTAATTATAAAAAGCATTTATATTTATATTTGATTATCTTT
Source organism: Onchocerca lupi (assembly GCA_028564675.1). Classification (NCBI taxonomy): domain Eukaryota; kingdom Metazoa; phylum Nematoda; class Chromadorea; order Rhabditida; family Onchocercidae; genus Onchocerca; species Onchocerca lupi. Next base: position 8,885 of record JAOVVO010000543.1, read on the forward strand.
TATAAATTAAATAGGTAGCAAATTTACGTAATTATTTTCCTCCTTTAATTTTGTTAATTTTGATTGCTGTTTAATCATTATTTATTTTGCAAGAAGAAAAAATATTGTATAAGAAGTGAAGTACTTATGTACTTCACTTTTTTTTTGAATTTCGTAAAAATTACGCATGAAATTAGTAAAAAATCAACAATGCATATTATTGTTAATCGTAAATGTAAGCAATAATTGCTTCAATAGAACGTAACTTTCATATATTGATATTACTTTTTTTTTTTGAAAAAAACGAAACAATGAAAATATTTATTACACAATTTATATTGTCTAGAATATTGTAGTATTTATTATCTAAGATAATGTGAATAAAATATATTTAGCTGAAATAACTGGTAGCTTATTGGGAGAAAAATAATTTTTTTTTTTTTTCATTTTATTTTATAGGGTGCAATCGATCCGATTTCCGCTACAGGTACTATGCTTGAGATGGCACGAGTTTTGTCGAAAATGAAGAAATTAACAAAATGGCGTCCACGACGTACAATAATGTTTTGCTTATGGGATGCCGAAGAATTTGGCCTTATCGGCAAGGATTTTTTGCTTTCTTTTTTTCATGGATTACTTCAAAATATCTCACATTTAGTTGCAATTTTTTTCTTTTTCCTCTGAATAATAAAAATGAAAATTTTTTCGATTTATTTTTTAAAGGAAGTACAGAATGGGTGGAAGAATTTATGAAACCACTTCAACAAAGAGCAATTGCTGTTATCAATGTTGATAATATCAATGGTGATACATCACTAAGTGTTAAAGCTGTGCCATTACTTTATCGTGTTATTGTCAATGCAGCTGCTAAGTAATTATTATATTATTTAAAAAAAAAATAAGAGTAAGAACAAATATTTGCTTTAAGTCTTTTTTTATAAATTTAAAATAAAACTTAATTTTGCGAAAAATGCATAAGTATATGATAGTACATTATAAATGTATAAATAAATTAAACGTGTAAATTGTTGTGTATTTGTGAATTCATGTTATGCAGATATTTACAAATTATTTGCATATATGAATAACTCGAAATTAAAATTTAATTTGATTAATTTCTATTAAATTATATAAAATATATTTTCTTTCAATTATATATTTGCGGATAGTAATACTCGTCATTATTAACAATGTTTATAATAACATAATATGATAAAATATCGATACACCATATATTATTAATGTTAATAATAATTTTATGAAAGTTTTAAAATTTAATTACAATTAATCCTATTTTTAAATGTTTTTAATTCTATCAAAACAGAGTAGGAAGTCCGAATGTGTTAGAACGAGAAGCAGAACGAATGACATTACTAGATTCTTGGAAATTCTATGATCCAAAAGGTCCGATTACTGGTGATCGATCAATTCCTGGTATTGGTATACCTGGAACCGGATCTGATTTTCAGGTTACTTGATTGTTTTTACACTTAATCTACTTTTTATCAGCTTATAATCGATGATAAAATTTTGAGAATAGGCGCTGTACTAATATATGTTTAAAAGCTTATGTATATTTAGTCACATATTAATTTACTTTAAAAATTATTAGTTTAACTCAAAAATTGATTAGTTTATTTTAAAAACTATTTTGTTTCAATAATTTTAGCGATTTATTACCTATTTGGGTATTCCGGTTATTGATATGAAACTTGAAAGTGCTCCATTATATACCTATATGCTTTATCATACAATGTATGAAATTCCTTGGCTATTGGACAATTTTCTTGATCAAAATTATACCGCACTGATGGCCGTAGGACAGTTATGGCTCGAAATTGGCCGAGATATCGCGGATAGCTTAGTTAGCCTCATCATTCTTTCCCTGTTTCATCATAATATGCATTAAGTTTTAATTTAATAAAATAGTAGAAATTATTAAATAGAAAGATTGCAAATAGTACAAAAGTTAAAAAATAAAGGAAATAATAAAAAAATTAATGAATAAATTAGTTTTAATTTAGATAATTCCATTTAATTTACACGATTATGGTTTGGTGCTGTCTGATTTCATCGATCGAATGGATCAACAATTGGAACATATCGGAATTCCAAAAGCTATTGGTACAAAGGCATATCGTGTTATTTTGAATAATTTACGTGGAGCATTAACACGATTTCAGGTTGTTGCAAATGTAGTACAGGAAATTACTCAGGTATTTAATTAATTTTTATCAATTATAACTTATTAGTTTCATTTATTTTTGCATAATATTAATGTTTATTTTCAGTTTAAAAAGTTCGCTTACCAAACAGTCGTTTCATTTTTTTCTTTTTTATTTAAATTTAGATAATGATTTTAGTTTAGATAATTATAGTAAGATTGATCATCTTTTATGAAATTCATCCAAAAATGGTCATTTTCATCTTTATTTTTTTTTCGCTTTCGGTGCATAATTATTTTTAAAAAAAAAGAAAAGAAACGAATAAAAATTAAATTTTAATAATGCAAAGTAATATTTAACGATAGAATAGAAATTAAATTTCCAATTCTGAAAAAACTAAAAAACAGAATAGGAATTAGGAAAATAAAGAAATTAATTGATTATTTTGATTTGGGAAATTTAACATATTGAATTTTATTTTATAAATTTAATGATGAATTAATTAAATAAAATTAATAATTAAATTGCTAATGGAAGATACAAATTTTTTAGTCAGTTAATACGGGTCATGAATCGATAAGTATGAAACAGGCGGAAATGCTGAATAATCGGATGCAATTTATTGAACGAGCATTTATTGCCGATCAAGGTATTTATCCGGAACGAGCGGAATTTCGACATTTAATCTTCACCACTAACAGTGTCCATAATGATTACGGTAATTTATTATTCGGTGGAATTTTGGATCCGGCATTACAATGGTACAATGCATCAATTACGGGTAATTTAAATCAAGCAAATTATTGGTTAAAAATGATAAAAATTGGATTTGCTAAATTGCATTACGGTATCGAATCAGCAATTTTGATATTGGATATGAATGGATATTATGATTAGTAATGACAACGTGTATCACTTTATTGGAAATTTATGAATTTTTTTTCCTGATTATTATTCATATCAGATCAATAATAATAATTGCCTTGTCATATAGATATGATATATTTTTCATGAAATTTTTGTAATTAGCAAATAAATAGAATTGATTATTTTCAAAAAGTATAAAAAAAGTTTAACACCAAATTTTAGATTTGCATGATTATTTTGCAGTTTTAAATGTTTATATACATTTTGTATTTATTATACCTCTCATTTCATAATTTGCTTTAAATTGTGTATTCAATTTAATATTTAGTTTTTGTTTAACAAAAAAAAAAAAAGGGAAAAAGTATTCCAATCATTTATTTTTCCATTGTTTCCGTGGTTTTTATTAATTATAATCATTATTGTACCAATTATAATCAATGATAATTATAATCACAGCCAATAATAATCATTATTTCATTATTACTAATTATACCATTTTTGTTTGATGGAAAATTTAATCATATTTTTATTGTTACTTAATATTAAAAGATTTATTTAACAATTTAGTTTCATTCATTTAGTAATTTACGGATAGTTTATCTTCATTAATAATTGCTTTCATTTCCATCATATAATTTATACAGAAGTTCGAAAATTTGTAGTTGTACAAAAAAAAAAAAAAAAAAAAACGAAGAAACTATCACTAATTAAATTAAGATATACATTTATATAAATATGTATATATTCTACATAATCGTATGATTTATATTGCGATCATTTTCTGATTGAAGTAACAGCACAAGTATTGTGAATTGGTAACGATAATGGCAATAGTTATAATTTTTTCTTTACCGTATATCGTATTTTCAATCTTACAGTATCACAGGCGAATATCGTAATAATGAAAAACGATGAATGATTATTTCTGCATTAATAACGGCGAAATAGATTGGCAAAATTGAAAACCGGTTTTTTGAGAAGTTTGTTAAGTTGTGTCAATTGTGTTCGTTGTTCAATTATCATTCGTTTATCTACTGAATCTGGTGTTGTATCATCGATATTTTCCTCTAAAATTTTTTTTATATTTATTTTTTGATTTTTTTTTGAATATATAACGAAAAATTCGAAGAATATGAAATAAGTCGGTTACTGTAAACTGTGATGACTTTTAATTTTTCATTTTAAAATACTTTCTGTATCATATTTTACAGTACTGATTGTAGAAAATACCCTAAATCCTGTATTTTTAAAAAAATTTTTTTTAATAAAAGATTTAAAAGTTGTTAAGTAGTTGCTTAAAGTAAACTTAATGATCGGATCGTCAAATAACACTAATTTCCTTATTTTTAAATAAGACTACAGGAACTGTTCACAAAGCAAACTTAATTTAATTTTGTCCTTCTTTTGTTTCTTTATGAGTGATGAAAGATCGAATCGAAGTTTTTGAAGAAAAAAAGCTAGCAATTACAGCGTTATATTAAAAGATAAAGTGAATAATCAACATATTAAAGTTTCAGGTATTTTAAAGAGAGGAAATGTCATTCAATAAAAAGGAGCAAAAAACAAGCAATATTTAGATAAATTATAATAATTAGATAAATTATAAACTTTGAAATTTCTAGTAAGTCTTAACTTTTTTCCTTTTTTAGATTCTTAAGCTTGAATTTCGATTTACAACTTTAAGATTAATGAATAATAGTCAATAATAAAAATTTCATTTATACAAACAGTATCAATTATATAATACTGTTATGCTAATATTTTGAAATGATAGATTAATATGATTACTGTATCCGACTGGTAAATCACAATTTAACATTTCAAAATATTTAAAAATTCCAAAATCTCTTGATCTAAACATGACAGTTTCTTTGCAAACATTATCAATCGCAGAACATGATAATATTAAGCATTTGCGAAACTTTTTGCTATATTTTCACGAATTTCCAAATTTAAATCACGATCAAACCTGAAGATTTTTTCAAATCCTCCAATGAAAACTTTTGGCGAATGTAGAAATGAGAAGGTATAGGAAATATTTGTGATGAAATATGAGCGATACATGATATTCCAAGAATCAAAAGTAGTAAAATCATTTTTACCTGAAATTAATTTAGTAAAAAATGAAAAAGTTTTGAAAATCATAAACATACTTCAATTAGTAAATAAATATGGCGGTAACTTCATTGTTTACAAAATTATTTTGATGCATTATTTAAATTTTAAATCAATATTTACTTACTAATTGACGACGTATTTTTTGGGAACAAAGGAGAAACGCAATTTTTTTTTTAATTATGCAAATTTCAATATTCAAAATTATTTGAAAAAATTATAGAAGCAGAAAATCGTAATTAAATAAATTTATAAACTTCTAATTGAATAAATTTTAAAAAATCCAAAACAAGTCCACTATTTTGATATTTGATACAAATGACATCAATTATCGCAAGCAGCGAAAATTATTATTTATAATTTATTAGTCAAGTCGATCAATTCCGCTTTTCCTTCCTCAATACTTCACATTTCCTCTTTCCTTCTGCTTTCTTTTTCTTTTTGCTGATTTCTGCGATTTCCGCATTTTAATCTTTTAAAAATTTCCGTAAATGATTTTTTTTAATTACTTTCAATTTTTTCCTTTTGTGTTTTTTCTATTTTTTGATCAAGTTTTCAATTTCCTATGCTACTAAATTTAATGGTATTAATTCTTAAATAAATTATACTGATTGTTTTTCCAGAAGTAATCATAGTTTTTCGTCAAACCATATGCTATAATTTGCTTTTTTCTTTTTTTTAACGAAATTCAATAATTTTGAAATTTTAGACTTTCAAATAAATTGATTAATTCAAAAAATACAGAAATTGGAAGTGATAAATTCAAAAACATAAAATTTAAAACTTTTTTTCGATCATCATTATCCGTCATATATCTCCAAATTAATGCATTATGCTTACAAAGTTCAAAATATTTATTTCTTCGCAACACAAAAATTATATGTGATTGGCAAGTTAATAAATAAGCAATAATATTGAATTTAAGAGTTCTAAAATTAAAAAAAAAAAAGCAGGAAAATTGCATATTTGACAGTAACTCTAATAATTTATGCAATAACTTTTAAAAATAAATCAACTTTTTTCATTCTTCAAACAAGGATTTTGATATCATTGTTAAGAAAATTTAAGCCTTTGATGATATTTCCATGATATTTTATAATAATCATATATTTACAGCATTTATATTAGTAATTTTTTTTTTTTTTTAAAGATGAAAGTAATGTGCGATATGTCAATTTGTTTCTAAATTAAACCTTTTGTTTACATCTGTCATTTTTGAGTTATTTCTTTTATACTGAAAAAAAAAAAAAAAAAGAAAATTATTTCCAATATGGATATGCATTTCGATATGCTAATTTATTCTAAATTTCAATCTTCTGTTTAAATCTATTATCTTTGAAACATTGCTTATATTGAACGCTTCTTTTTTTTTGAAACGAAACTTTGAATTTTAATAATATGCATATGCTAATTTATTCTAAACTATTTTCTTCTGTCAACATCTTTTTTTCTTTAAATAATTTCTTGTAAATCGAATTTTCATTTTCTTAAAAAAAAAAAGAAAAATGAATTCTTTCAACTTTAACGGAATGAAATGGATATGCTATTCGAAATACATTAGAAATCTCTAAATATTATCATTATTTCATTTGTTTGTTCCCAATTTTTTCAAAGAATATTTCTGAGCTTCAAATTTAGTTACTAAAATATTTTATAGCGAGAAAAAAAAATGACCAAAATGAATTTGATGTTCATTTAAACTTTTATATCAACGAAAAAAAGCAAAAAAAAAAATGAAAATTATGTAAAATAAGTAGTGTAAATTCATCTAAAACTTTCATTTCCAGTAAAAATTAAAATTGATTTAGAAAACAGTTCAATTTCTACGCTTACCTCACATAAATCTTATTCAATTTTTTTAAATCAAAAAAAGCTAGCAATATTTTTGACTAATCATTTGATTAATTACTTGAATTTATTTTATTTTCTTTCTGTTACGCGACACTGTAATATGTACTGTTCAAAGCTTTTAAAGATTTAAAAAAAAAGATAGAAAGTTTGCAATTTTCCATGTAAAAAACTAAAAGTATTTTTATAACTCATAAAAGACTAAAATACGATTTTTTGACGAAAAATAACGAAACTAATAAATGTCAATATTAAATTATTCACGGCAAAAAAGTAAACCGAGGAAAATCATCGAAATAAAATCGCATACAGGAATTAACATAAAAAAAAAAAAAAAAAAAAAAAAAAAAAAAACAATCAAAAAGAAAAACGAAACTTCAATCACTTCGTTATTAATAACTTCAAACCATCAAACAAGTCTGGAAAATATTAGAATAACCAACTTTAGCAGGACTGACGCGACACTTCGATTTTTTTAAAGAAAAGTTTTTGTTTATAAATAATTTTGTGTCTTTTTACAGTTTTCTTATCATCCTTTTAATTGTTTGCGGATATATTGATATAATAACCTAAGACGTTAATAAATTGAATTTTATAATAACTTAAGGTTTCAGCATATTGAATTTAATTAAAACTAAAACTTAATTTATTTTCCAAACTTATGTGGAGGAGGAGGAGGAGGAGGACTAACTAGGAATGTGTTTATTATAAAAAGATTGAAGCATATATGTTTCAATATATAAACTAGTTGATCTATCACAAAAATGAAAAATCGCTGCATTTCTATGACTTTTTATAAAAATGAAAAAATTGAAAAATTGAATTCTTATATTTATGTTTTTTTCAACAACGCAAATCTTGTATCATTTGACATGAATGATTAAATCATATGGTGTAAAAATCACGTTAATATAAAAATCGAATTTTACAGTATTGAAGAAAAACAAATGAAATTATTTTGGAATTTTTAAAAAAATAAAAATTTTTTCTCACCAAATTTACCGATGCTAAGCTTAATACAATATTCAGAATGAAGTACTATCATCTAATACCGTAATTGAATGATGAAGCATTTTCTATGACTTTACAGTAATAGCTATGAAACGGTTGGAAAATAAAAGTGAACTAACAATGAAATTTATTTCGAACATAATTGTTACAGAATTATTTACGTAAAATTTATTTATTCCAATAACTCTTTTGTTTTTTCTCAATTATATAACTGTAATTGTCCATAATTAATTGTCTTCTTATTTTGCTTCAATTTTATTTTCCCCCAATCGGCATATTATATTTTGGAATTTCTAGAAATATTTCAATTGTCGCTTACTTTCTTTTTTTCAATGAAAAGGAAATTTCGATTGAATATTGAGGAAAAATATTTATATTATAGTAATATTGTAGAAAAAAGCGAGAAATATATATGAATTAAAATATAATCTGTACAATTTACAGTAAATGGACAAAGTACAATATAACTCACACAAATTACGGTATATGATTGCGGGATGACCTCTGTAAATTACAATGTAATGTTACAGTATAACTTGCATAATATGAATAAAGTAAATTTGCAGTATAAAAAATATGAATTAATGAGGCTTAAAAGTTAATTTGGATGAATTAAAATTTATATAAAATTACTTTTTCTTTTTAAATTTGAAGAAAAGAGATTTTTATGAATTAATAAAAAGGGATTAGAATTGAGATGATGCAAACATAAGTGTAAAATCAAAATTCGAAATGTATGAAAACTGAAAAAAAAAAAAAGAAAGTGCATTGTAAAAATATTGAAAAGAGAGCATTTCAGATAAAACTAATTAAGTTTGATTCTCGAAACTTTATATAGCATTGGCTACACCATAGCATGAGAAATCGTTCCAGAGATAAACTTTCCATTTCATGAAGTGTTACAATAATGAAATTTAACTGTTAAAAAAAATTTTTTTGAAAAAGGATAGTATTACATTATAATTTATGCAATAAATTTCAAAAAAAATAATTTATCGGAAAAGATTGCAATTAAACTTTTGGCTTTAATGCATACAAATTTGTTGAATGAAAATTTACCAAATTTGAATGATTTCAATTTAATTTTTGATTAATACGTTATTTATTGCCTTCTAAATGTGATGAATAAAAGAGCTTTCAATATGCTATGGAAAAATTAAATTTAGAATTTCATGTTAAATTATAGTCGGAACTATCAATGTTCTATATTTCATGTTTTATGAAAATCAGTGAAGCTTTAAAATTGTATTAATTTTTTTTTTAAGAAAAGGGAAAAATAAATGTTTTTTAAAAGAATGCTTTTATAAGGATTTATTTTTCTTTATTTTATTTTAGTTCAATTGCTATTCGTAAACTTTTTTTTACATATATTTTCTCCAAAATGTTATTTAAAATGAGATTACAGAAATTTTGACTGATTTAAAGTATTTTGTTATATTTAATGCATTAAATTGACTCGCAATTTCTGTCTGTTGAATTTTTTATGGCAGAAATTCATTGATCAAAAAAAAAAAAATAGTTAAAATTCTGGTTGCAAAAATGAAACTTACGCTTATAAATTGAAAGTTAATTAAATAAGCTAGAATTTAATAGTGGGAGAAAAAAAATTGATAACTTCCTTTTGTCTTTTATTCATTCTCTTCTCCATTTTTAAAAACCAAATTTTTGATTTAATCAATATAATCAGCCAATCGTCATCTTTTTTAAATTAAAACCTGTTCTGTAATAAGTCTTAGTCAAGAAACTCTTTGCAATTTTAAAAGTTTTCTAGTTACACCTATGCCCTTCTTGGTCTTTAAAGATTTCTTGGCTCAATCAATGCATTATCACAGTGACGCAAACCCAAAATTAAATTACATATTATTATTGAATATTTCGAAAACAATAAATATAAGAAAAATTAACCCTTTTGATAAGATTTATCACAAAATCAAAAGTTGATTACTTGACCAAAAGTCTTTTTTCCTCGCTTTATTCCTTTCATTTTTAGTAGGCACTTTTGAAACGAATTTTCAAATATTTTTTAAATGCTTCTGGGTCAACATACTTAAATTTATGCGATAGAAAGTAAAGGAAACGAATAAAATTAGAATTACTTGGCAAAAAAAAAAAAGTAGATCTTGAAGATTACTTGTACTTTTTCGGGATTTTTTAAATTTTGCTATAACTTATTCGATTCTAACAATCGTTCAGTCAATTCATCGAAGACATAAACTGCTCGTTTCTTTTTTTTTTGGAAATTTCGATCAATCGCTTTTTATTGTTTATTATTTGTCTGACTTCATCTATTAATTTAATACTAATTATCGACTAATCATAATCTGCATATATAAATGTTGATTTTGAATTTATGATTAAATGAGTTATACATTAATATAAATAAGAGGAATTTTTTTTTCCTAATGGGTCGGATGAATCATTGTATTAGTAATAAATATTCTTCCGTTTCCCATATTTGTTCAGAAAATGGCTGGAAATACACTAAAATATTACAGTAAGATAGAAGTTGAAAGGTCGATCCCAATAGATGAAATATATAATTTATGTGGAACTTCTGTCAAGAATACATATGTCGAAATAACGAAATATTTTTTAGAATATAGATATGATGAAATAATCAAAGAATCTTTGTGCTATAGAAATATCATGATATAACGAAGCTGTTGATCTTTGCTCTTTGATCAACAAATTGTAAATTGTAAATGAACAGATTCCCTTTGCGCTATGCTAACATGTTGTAAATTATGCTATAGTTAATAAGTAGAAAACAAACTTCCGTTGTAATAAAATGAAATATCATTAATTAATTAATTAATCTTTGCATAAAAATTAATATATTGTAAATTATGCTTGGGTGACATGTACGAAACAAATTTCTACTATAAAAAGAGCTAGGATCAATCAGAGCATTTTCAGAGTAAAATTGAAAATGATCAGAACGATCAGATTTATCAGAGCGAACAAAAACTTCCTTCGGCAACTCGATGAGTAGTTATTTCACTTTTGCTTAGATTCAAAAATCATCATTTATGCTTCATCAAATTCTTATCATTTCCAATTCCAATTAAACGCTCAACAAAAATCATCCATTCATCAACAATAAAGAACTATCCGAGATTCATCTTTCTATAATATTCACAAATAATTGTCTCATAACATTACCATCAATAAATTCTACATCAAAAAAATAAAAAAATTTATCAATTATTATTTTCCATATCACTCATTGAATGAAATTCTTATGACAATGCGTGGCTGAAAAGCATCTTAATGATTAAATTAGGAAGTTAGTCTAATAAGATTAGACTTTATAATTAATCTAAGTTAAATTTAGATTAGGAAGCTAATCTAATTACTTCAATCTTAAATCACTTCATTTGCTCTATCAACTTTGCCTTACAACTAAAATAAGCTAGCAGAATAAATAATAAAGAGAGCAGATGGAAGAGAAAAGACATATTTTGGAAATATTTTTAATTTCTAAAATATATGAAAATATAAGCTTTGAGTCGTATAATATATTATTTCAATCATTTTTTGTTTCTTTTTCTTATAACCTTAAAATGTTTTCTTAAATTCATCTTAATATACAATTTTTCTATGAAATATTCATTTTATTCGTATGCTGGAAAAAGGTTGTTTTACCTTTCAATGTTGCAAATTGAATTTAGATTAATTATACATTGTTAGTTGGCAAGTAATTATGATTATTTCGCATTAGCACATATGACATCATTTTACATCATCTTTTATTCAAATTTAAACATCGCTCATCTACATCAGATTAATAATGAAATATTTCCATACTACGGAAATGATTTCGAGAATTCTGAAAATCAATTGATCAGTTTGCTTTCTTTATGATTGTGATTTATATATAAATTTTTTTGTTTTTATAATTTTGCGCAAGCATGCTTTTAACATATATTAAATTTAAAAAGGAATAAAAATAAAAAAAAAGAAATAAACCAGCCTACATAATTTTGCCCACAATAGTTGTAGCATATAAAAATAAATCAATCAAATTGTTGGAAATAATATTAACTGAAAACTTCAATAAGTTGTTTACAAGATTGGTGACAGAGAAGTAAATGGAAACCAATTTATTTTAATATTGAATATGTGATGGAAGTAAAGTATTTAAAATATCATGCTCAAAAAAAATTTTGCTTAATTCATCCGTAAAGCATATTTGCATAGGTTGAATAATTGACGTATCAAAATGTTCAGTAGCTAAAATTTGAATTAGTAAAGTTAAAAAAAAAGTTCTTATAAAGATTCGTAGAAGTATTTAAGACGATATTATTAATGCTTTTATAAGCTTCCATTTTAAACAGTAAAATTTAATTGAGAAAATAATTCGAATAAATAATGAAGTAGTTATTAGTGATGAATTTTTTGAAAAAGAAAATATTATTAAGAAAAAAATATTTTGTTGAAAATAAATTATTTTCAGGTTTAGTAATAAATTGTTTTCAAAATTTTTCAATATTTCTTTGCAGAATTTTGATTGAAAAAAAAGTTATTAGATTTGTTCTAAACAACCAAAATTTTTTTTTTCAAATTTTTTAGATTTATTCACCAATATTTCAATTATATTAATGATAATTTCATAATTTTCAGGAATTATTTTCATTGAAATTCTCAAAGATGAGAAAGACTTTTTCAGTTGCATTCCAATGTAATTATTTTTAAGACTTATATTTTCTTCACTTTTTATTTTGCAACTCAAACAAAAAAAAAAAAAAAAAAAAAAAATACAGCAAATAGAAAATGGAAATCAATGATATCATCAGAATATATCATTAATACACGACTGAGGAATAGTAACAAAAAATTTTTTAAATTATTTTCTTCCGGTACTTTCAGAATTTCAAATTACTCAATCCAACTTTCTCCAATGCATCCCACTATTACAAGAAGAAATTCTATTTTATTTTTCTTCAAAATTTTTTTAATTTTGTAGATTTATATTACATTGATATTATATTTAATTCATATCATGTTTTATTTATATTGCGTTAGCCTAATTTTAGCATTAATTTTATTCTTATTTGTATTATTTTCTATTTGCAACTTTATTATGACAAACAAATTAGTAAAGTAGATTTTTGCACGATAGTTATAAAAAATATTCAAAATTTTATCATGATAAAATATAAGTAAGTAACCAAATTCGCTTTTTTATCACTAAATTTTTCTATGTATAATATCGTTAATTTATGAATTTGTCTAAGAAATTACGATAAAGAAGATTTAGACAAAAATATCATAATTTTATCTATGCTTTAGCTTTACTACCTATTCATTTAATTTAATTCAATAAGGAAAGAGTGAGAAATTTCATTTATTTTTCGCAAATTTTCATCACTATTTTCAGAAAAGTCGATGTTAAAAAAATACGTTAGCCTATAATTTCATGATATTTTTTAGCTTGGCTAATGAAATCGTTTCAATCGTCCAGCCAAGAGATCTTTCTTAATTAAATATTCACAAATTCATGTCTTCAAAAAATGCTAATTTGAAAAATACCAGCAAAATGAAACTTTTTAAAATAACAACTTATCTATGATAATATCAGAGTCTGTAATATTTATAGCAAAGGAAAAAAAAAAAGATTAATATTTGGACTAATAATTTCGAACTAACAAAAAAAAAAAGAAAAAAAATTAATTTAATCAAAAAAAAAAAAAAAAACTAACTTAATCTGCCATAAAAGTTGCAGATTTATGAGAAATTTCTAGAAATGCTCAGCATGAATTAGAACTTTGAAAAGAGAAAAAGTTGTTAAAATGCAAAATATGAATGTATGAAATTACTAAATTATCAATTTGCTTTTTTTCTGGATAAAACAATTCATTTTGCTTACAGTGTTTCTTTCAATTATACGAGATAAATTAAGCAAAAGAAAAATTCTTTTCTTTATTTTATGCTAAAATCATAAAAAGTAAAAGATTAATGATATATCTGATTATTTATCAACATTAAATGAATAGTTATAATAGCATAATCTTATTTCATAATACATATATTCAAGAATTTGATTCATTTTTATTACAGAATTTTGTTGGTTCAAAAATTTTTTAATTTCTTAAAGTGTAATAATTTGAATTTGAAATCTTTCAACATATAATTATTTTCAATATCATGGATTTTATACAGATAATACGTTAATCATCCTATCCATTCTTTCATTAATTATATCATCATATCACTGATAATTGCAGGTGTCGCACAAGTATTGATAATAATACAATTTATGATATAATAACACAGTTTAATTTATGACCAAACGTTAACTTTGTACTATTTTTTGCAACAATTTATTAAAAATGCTATCATAAATTTAATTAAAATAGCAATTTCATTAGAAATATAATTTAAACAAACAAATATGCAGTAAGTAAAGATAATTAAAATTAAATAATTGAATTCAATATGAAACAAATTTTTGAATTTTTCTTTGACTTCAATATTAGCTTTCTTTGATTAAGCAGAATAAATTTTGTAATTAGCAATTTTTGAAAAAAAATTTTTTGTGCTGATCTAAAATATTTGCATGAAATGAATTAAGAAAGACGCATGCATTGATATTTACAGGTACAAAATTGACTAAATTTTTAACAAAATACACATTAAGTTTGCGTAATCATTTAAAGCCATAAAAATAATTTAATTATTGTTAAATCACTCATTCTGATAAATTTTGCAATAAAATCCGGAAATTTCTGATATGATATCATCAACCATTTTGCTTCATTTGCTTTTTCCTTTTTCTTATTTTTTATATTAACAAAATTATTGGTGCATTTATAACTTAAATTGTTTCCGAATGAAAAAGGTTCATTTATAACATTTGAGATGTTTACAACATTCAAAAAATAAAACTATAAAGAATTAAAAATTTATTTAATGCACAAATTACTTCCTTTTTTTTGCTCAAAATCTCTAGTTTGATGATGGAAATTTGAATTATCTTTAAAATTTGAATTTATACTCTTCGAGAAAAATAATTAATCAATTAATTGTTTATATCATAATAATGAAAAATCAGTAATGTCTTGTTGTTGTTTAAAACTTTTATCCTAAATGATAAGGAAAAAATAAATTTTGGAAAGTACAAATAGGAATCAAAAAAAATGAAATTAAATTAACAAAATAATCTGAAACATTATTGATCATTTTGCAATATTCGTCTATATTTTTCATACGGTAGCATATTGTAATTCATCAAAGCAAATCGCAATTGTTCGAGCATTCAATTCCGTTTCTTCAGTCGGTTGTTCCGTTTTTAAATCCGGTCGCATAGTTGCAGGATAGAGTAGTTTCAGATCATCGGATGTATCTGGTGGTGGTGGTGGTGCGACTTCTTCCAATGAAACGATTCTTTTGCGAACATCACTGAAAAAAAAAGAAAAAAACTCAAATTTCAAATTTATTAAATGAAAAGGAAAAAAATTTCATTGTTTTATTTTTTTCGAAACGTACAAATTATAGTAAGAAATCAAGTAATTAAATCCTTTTTTTGAAAAATTACAAGCATTAATAAAAAAGTAAATAATTGAAGAAATGTTGAAAAAATGTAAACCTTTTCTTGCAACAAAAGAAAATAATAAATATGCATAATGTTGAACAAATATGCGCTATAAATGGTGAGAAACGTAGAATTTCACGTCCAAAGGCTCCATCAACAAGTTCTATTAATTACTTGAATAAATTAATCAGTAAACAATTAAATTGATTAAGATTGTACAAGTTTTTGAGGTTAACAAATTTTTCATTTTTTAAGACATAAATTTAAGAAAAATTGAAAATATTAATAAGAAATCAAATAATCAAATAAATGTTAAGATCGACATATCATAATGATTCTATTTAACAAACTTTTTTGAATGAATAAATTTAGCGAATATCGTTATTGAAATAAAATATCCAAATTTCAAGTTATTTTAATAAAAATTTCATTCAATAAATCAATGTTACAATAAAAAATTAAATATTTCATGATAATATTACAATCGTAAGGAACTGAGGAATATGTACGTAAGTTTTTTGTATATCTTTCTTAACACTAAATTAAATTTTTTTTTTGAACTAATTTAGTGCAAAAATTAAACTAAATTAAATTTGTCGTCGCAAATTTTTGCGACATTTCTCGTCATTGAATGTAATAATTGTATAAAATTTTTTGCAATACGTACGCTTAAGCTTAGTGCTGTCATATGGTTCTAACTTTTTAATCATTTTTTTCTTTGTGATATTTTTTGATTGAAATATTACTATTTATGCTGTTATGGTAATGATAATATATCCTGATATGATAATGAAATACTGCTTACTACTTGCTGTAATGATTAATATTTAATTAAATAATAATATGACAATATGTTCTGATATGATACTAAAGTTTTATCATTTGTTGTTATGATTAATATTTAAGGAAATTATGATAAGATAAGACATTCTGATATGATAATGAAGTATTACCAGTACAAAATTCTCCCGTATACTGTAATATACAATCACATTTTAGATATTTCAAAATTGAAACATTCGGGAAAGTATCGATCTTACAGCTACCATATTGACATGGATTCATAACATTACGGTATGAAGTTAGATCATTCTCTTCATCACAATCTTGCACATCTGGAACTGATAATGATTTTATTTGATTATATTGGAATTAATACAACAATGAAATATTAGAATTTTAAATAATTGAGTTAAAATTTTGTTTGCTTAAAATGATTCGGTTCTTCCCCGTGTAATTTGTGATATGGAGAGATATGCGAATTACTAATAAATCAATACTTGAAATTAATTCAAATAGAAGTCTTCTCAACATAATTTATAATTTTAAAGACTAATTGACTAATTAGTCTATAATGTAAATGCTTAACAATTGACTAGTTAACTGACTAATTATCATGTCTATGGACTGGTTTAGACTAATTGCATTTAAAGATAATTGAATTTCAGCGATCAAAATTAAATTGTCAAAATTTTGAAGTAAATAAATAATTAGCTACCTATGATTTTTTTGTCTTTTTTCATTTCTTAAATTTTTTTAAGCAATTTATGGACAACTATTTATTCGTTATAATATTTTAAAGGGATTCTTTTAATTACATCAAAGATCAACGAATTGTGAATGATCATAGAAGTACAAATTTAAGAAGTTAATTGTTAAATTTTGAATATCATCCTAAGACTTCATCAGTTATTACTTACCAGTTGAGAACAACTGTCCTTTTATTATTTATCATTATTATTATTTATTATTATTTACTATTATTATTATTATTATTATTTTTATTATTTTTATTATTATTATTATTATTATTATTATTATTATTATTATTATTATTATTATTATTATTATTATTATTATTATTATTATTATTATTATTATTATTATTATTATTATTATTATCATTATTATTATTATTGAAATTTGAAAATTTTAATCATTTGAAATGAGAGAAATTTGCAGGAAAGATCCAGTTTTCAATATTTTTCAGTTTAAGATTTTGTTTCTTCTTAGCATTACTTTTTTCTCTTCACCATAATTTTTTACTTTGTCAGTTTTGTCGTTAAAAGATTCGCAAAAAGTTTTTTCATTTTTCCAAAATTTAAATTTGTAGTTTAAAAACTTTTAAGACGAATCATATCTTAAAAATTTTTAAACTATAAATTTAAATGTAAAAATTTTATGTTGTATTCAAGGACGTGTTTTGAGCACACTTCCCTGCTTGTATTTAATCATCTATTAATTATATTTCCTTCTCCATTCCTAATCTGAAAAACTTGTTATGAAATTTTTCTTCTTTTTTTTTCGAAAATTTTCCCTAAATTATAAACTTTTTTTGCAAAAGTTTTTATTAATAATAATTTCGTTTAAATCTTATCTGTGATGGATTCAATTTGTAGCAAAAATTATGTGAAAATTGGACAAAAGTAAGCCTTAAAATAAACTTTCTCGGCGATTAAATATTGCACTTGAATCTCATTGCTTGCTAAAGTGAATAAAAAAAGAAAATGAAATGCATTTTAGTGTTTTAAATTTGCAAAATCACTTTTTGCAATAATTTCAAGGCATGCATCGTGCATTTGCAAGTTACTTTCTCAGATGACTGAACAATATAATTTAAAATTAAGTATTTCATTTTGTTTTATTTTTTTTTTTTTTTTTTTTTTTTTTTTTTTTTGTTGTATTCAACGAATTTTTGAATAAAATTTTTCTATTATTTTGAAAAAAGAGTGAAATTTTTTGGGTAGAAGGAATAAGCATTGATATATTATTTGTAATAAAAAGAAACACAAAATTCTATTACCTCCTTTTTTTTTTTTTTCCTCTCTGAAATTGATTGATTTTACAATTAAAAATTTGGTTTCTGTCAAGAATGGAAAAGTGTCATTTTTCATTTCTCTTTCATCTGAGCAAAAAAACCTGCACTTTTCACTTATATTGTAGAATTGAAAAAAGAACGAAAAAAAAATAAGAAAAGAAAGAAAAAACGAAACACTTTTAGCACACTTTTGTATTTTTCAGCAAGAAAATTAAATCATTCTTGCGACTTCTTTTTTTTATTTCTCGCATTTTTATCAATTCTTCCTCTTTTTTTTTCTTTTTTTTTTTTTTCATCATTTTTGATTTTGAAATCTTTCAGATTGAGATGAATCATGGAAAATAATTGTTAAAAATAAAGTTGCTGTCATATTCATAAGTAATACACTTTTTATTTCGTTGAAATAAGTAAAGTGCAACTAGTTCTTTTTTTTTTTTTTTTTTTTTTTTTTTTTAGAATGCTTAAACGAAAAGAATCGATGTAGCCAATAATTTCTCTTCCATTAAATTTTACTTCTTTTTCACTTTTAAATATTCTATAAATTTTTGATATCTATTTTTCTTGTCAGATTTTAAATATATAACAGCAAGCTTATCCATATAAAATTTATATATTTTTTAATTTTTTTTTTTTTTTTTTTGATTGAAAAATTTAAACTGAAGTGGCAAAAAGTGTATCAAATGAAGCATGTCGTTGTAATTATGAGAATTCAACTTTTCGAATTTTCATCCAAGTTTTTTTGGTCTTAAATCATTTTGAAGTCATTAGATTTCATGCTTTTAAACCTTTAATAAAACTAATTCCATCAAGAGTATTTGCTTACAAATTTGTCACTTTATTTTAATTTAGATATTATTAATTGTAATTTTTTCCTTTTCGAATAGAAAGAATGCTTTTTTTTTTTTTTATTGGTATTTCTTTTTTTTTTTTTTCATATTTAAATTTTTCATTTCAAAAGAAAGGAAAGTTTTTCAATTTTTTCAATCAAAATAGAAATTATATTTAAAATGAAAATTAACAAAATATAACGATGTAATTGGATGTTTTATTGTATGCTAAAGCAATAAATGCATTTCTAATCAATCATGAAATAGATGTGATGAAAATTATTTAATATGAAAGATAGAAATGATAATAATCATTTATCATTTATCGCTTGAGAAATATTTACTAATGATAATTGATAACGTATTGATAATGTAATTTGATTAGCGTTTCAGGAAAAAAAAAAAGAAAGAAGGAAAAAATTGCAAATGTTCATCTGTAATTACGAACATTAATAAAAT
Organism: Onchocerca lupi; assembly: GCA_028564675.1. Classification (NCBI taxonomy): domain Eukaryota; kingdom Metazoa; phylum Nematoda; class Chromadorea; order Rhabditida; family Onchocercidae; genus Onchocerca; species Onchocerca lupi. The sequence continues at coordinate 28,508 of JAOVVO010000543.1, forward strand.
GTCATTTCTTGTGCGCAATTTAATTAATTGTTTTCTATAATTAATTCTATTGATTGGTTTTAAAATATTGTGCCAAATGCTATTGTAATAATTTAATCACTCCAATATTTATATTTTCCTTTAATTAATCAATACAGCTTATAGTAATAATTGTCCTTTCCAATCAAAAATGCAAATATTACTACATAATATTAATTATTATCAAAAAAAAAAAAAAAAAAAAAAAAAAAAAAAAGAAAAAAAAGAGGAAAATTATCATGTAAAAAAAGAAAAAAGAAAAGAAAATTTCAAACAAATAACACAAATTTTTAAGTTATCACATTTCAATGTTCAATTTCAATTTCAATTTTCTATTCCTTACTATATGGCTTAAATAATTCTTGAATAATAATCATTTATTATCATCATTATTATCTTTTTATCTCTTAAAATAGATGAATAGAGAAAATGCCCAATTATTAACATATTATTTTATTTTCAATTATTTGATTTGAAAAATTATGATACATGCAAATAATATTAAATAAGAAATAAATTTTTAATGAAATAATTAATTTGTTCAATTAATTCAAAAATAAAATTTTGCATGAAAGAAATGCTCGCAATATGTCTAATTCTTTAATCGTTTACAACTAAACCAATTCTGATAACAAAATACACATTCTTGTTTTGAAATTGAAAATTTTTTCATCAAAAGTTGACATTTTGCGAATGTGTCAACCTTTGTCTGTCCTTTGTATCTATGCACATGTGTATGTGTGTGTGTGTCTGTGTGTGTCTGTGTGTGTATGTCTGTGTGTGTATGTCTGTGTGTGTATGTCTGTGTCTGTGTGTGTGTGTATGTGTATGTTCGTATATATTATTTGTAGTCATCCAAAAAAGAATTTCTAAAGAATTTGCCGAATGGTTACGATGAAGTTTCAAATTATTTTTAAAAAAAAGCAAAAGAATTCGTTTTGCAATAATGCATGCCTCTTTTATATACAAACAATTCAAAAAAAAAAAAAAATTTTTTTCTTTTTTTTTTGAAAAAAAGAAAAAAATTTAATTCAACTAAACATACAAATAAATGAAATGAACCAATAAAAAAGCATGAAAGTTTTGATGCAAAAATTTCTGCTTTATTTTGTCAATTTTAAATTAATTGGCAAATTTCAGCATTTATAAGAAAAGATGGATGAAATAAATTAGTTCTCTTGAATGAATTCAATTCCTGTACTTATTTTCGCCATTGTAACAAACAAATAAACAAACAAACAAATAAATAAAACAAACAAACAAACAAACAAATAAACAAACAAACAAATAAATAAAACAAACAAACAAACAAACAAACAAATAAATAAACAAACAAACAATCATTTGTTTCATTTTAAAACGTTTAATTGCAAATTTATTCATACTTCTTCCAAGGGACAATACACGGTATATATTTCATGTTGCAATATTTCTGTAACAAAACAATAAATTAAATTTCATTCCTTTTTAACAAATATATTTTCCAATGTGTTAATCCTAATTTATTCGTACATATGCAGTTGATTAGTTAATTAATTAAGTAATTAATTATTCAATGAAATATTGATTAACTTCGTTTAATGAATATATTGTTGTAAATACTAAAATGAAGTTAATTTAAATTAACTTTAATTTCATTCATATCATTAATTAGTTAATTAATCGGCACGATTAATTTGTTTCAACTTCATATTATTAATTGGTTCATTAACTTATTAATTATTCAATGAATTAGTGGTTGGCTTTATCTTATACTAAATATTTCATTATAATTTATTAAAAATTAAAGTTTAAATTTCAAATTTACAACTTTATATTTTTACATTAATACAAAATCATTTGGCACACTTTTGTTCCTCGTTTTGTATATGGTCACTATATTTTTGAATTCAATTTTCGAATTTTAAATTCCAATTTAAGGCATTTCTTCGAGCATTTCAGAATATTTTTTGAAGAGAAAAGAGTGCTATTATTTCATAATCGTGAAAAAACAAGGAGAAAAAATTAGATCATTTTTTGAGTGGAAAAAAGCAAAGGAAATGAGAAAAGACGGGGAAGCGGGCCAGAAAATGACCTGGTTGTGATGGAACAGTATATCTGTACCTCCTAGAATACATTTCATGTCTCCCCCCCCCCCTTCCTCGATCGTCCTATTTCCACAACCATCCCGTTTTACGGATTTTTTGAAGAAATCTTGAAATGAATTCCTTCCTCCTTCCCTCTCCTCTGCAATACTCCTCCTTTCTGATATTCTCAATTTGAAAAAAAAAAAAAGCAAGAAAACAGGATCTTCTTGCCTCTCTTCATTTTATCATCAAATCAGAAGCTCCCGTCCTTTCCTCTTCTCATCTGATCTTTCATGTACACGCATGTGACACGCACATGCACACGCACGTACACGCACGCATATATGACGTACACATAAGGATAACATTTCATCGGTTTTAAAAATTTTTATGGATGATGAAAGATGATGGATGAGTGTGCACGCGTGTACGTACGTATCTGTATGGTGTATGTATGTTTACGTAAGTGCGTCTTCATCCTGCGTTTGTGCTTATACATATGCATTTGTATGCATCTACGTGAGTATGACGTGTTGCGTGCAATTACTACCATTCAGTTTTTTTTTTCTGCAAAAAAAAGAAAATTATCAACTAAAATTCATTTGGTAATTTTAATCATTCGAGTTTTCTTGAGAAAATTTATGCATTTTTTTAATTCTCAAAAGAAAAAAAAAAAGAAAAATTTACTTCTATGAAATAATTCTAGTCCAGAGATCAATTCAACTAATTAAGATGATAGGATAAATATTGAATTATTGATCCAAAGAGATAATTTACATTCACGTACAAAGATATGTAAAATATTTTTTTATAAATCGGGCAAAATATTAATGATAACTAAAAAAAAAAAAGCATCAAATATAGAAATTTATCACTATTTAATCTAGATCAAAAAATAGATCACATTCGAAAAATTTTTTAAAAAAATGAAAAATTATCAGTCACATGCCAGTAAATTTTGATTTCATATGACTGATAATCTTTCATTCTTTAAAAAATTTTTATCAATAAATATTATGAATATACTATTAAACTTATCAGTGTTATAACTATGTTTATCAGTGGAGCATAAGATTTGTCACTAATCTTTATTGTTCATTGCTGAGTCAATAGACAATGAAAAGGCTAATATTTATTGATCTTATATATCAATAAATTAATAGCCTTATCACTGTCTATTGAAAATTTATCAACAATGTTCCAATCATTTCTTCTTATCAATTCAATGTTTAAGCAATCATTGCTTACTAAGTTTATTAGTAATATCAAAGGATTGATAATTTCTTCGTTCTCTTTTTTTTTATCTTTTCTTTTTTTTTTTTTTTTTTTAATCAACAAATACCGTTTTCTATCTATTGTTGTGGAAAATATTAATGATGATTAAACAGTCATTTTTCACTTTTCTTATCTTTCCATACATAAGCAATCATTGCCTATTTTCAGTTCTCTTATCATTCTTCTTATTATTCCATGTATATTAATTAATTTGTACGATTAATGATTTAAAGCTATCAATTTGTTGAGTGGAAAATTTGACTCGATATCAACCTGAACTGTAGTTGATAATCAATCAATCATCAATCATTTTGCATTCTTCTCTTCGATTAATCTGTTTAATTATAATTAATTATTATGTTACAATTTATTGCTTAAGAGGCTCAATATGGCATTTTTTTTTTTTTTTATCAAAGATTATCAATGAGATAGCATTAGCTAATTGCTATCAAATATTTGCAGTTAGAAAAGATGGCATTTGCATTTGTATTTTGTATTGGAATTATTGAGAAGATGCAAGAAAGCAATGAGCCAAATTGAATCTTTTCAATTTTCCTTTAAATTTGACATTTTATAAGTGATCTTTGATCTAGTAAGATTGAAGATGTGTGTGTGTGTGTGTGTGTATGCACGAGATATTTGAAAAAGAAGAATTGTTAGCAAATGTAAATGGGGAAAAAAACGATTGTGAGTTAGTTAATACATTTATGGATTTTTCCTCTTTCATTGATGATGAAGAGAGGAGGCATTGAATATGCTTGGTAAATTGAAAACGAGAAAGTAAGCAATTTCAATTTCTTCCACTTTGTCTCATTTGATTTTCGCATTTTTTTTTTTTTTTTTTTTTTTGCCTTTGCAAATTGCTATTATCTTTTATCTTTTGAATAATTGCATTGTTTTGCACTGCAGTGCAGTGTAGTGCAGTGTAGTGCAGTGCAGTGCAGTGCAGTGCAGTGCAGTATATTTATGCTGCAGTATATTTATGCAAGTATGCAAGTAAATAGATGCAGTGCAGTATATTTATGCTGCAGTATATTTATGCAAGTATGCAAGTAAATAGAATAAATATGGAATAGAAATCCTATGGGAGATATAGACAAAATGAGCCTTGAAGAAATAAGGGTCTAAGCAACTTTTATAGCTTTGCTCATTTCAAACTAATTACTTTTTCAAATGGCCCCAAACTGATGATGATGATGATGATGATGATGATCTATTCTTGCGGAAAGCTATCAAATTTTTTAATGCAAAAGAATATTTTGGATGGAAAGAGGAAAGAAAGAAAAGAAAGAGAAGAATTTGAAGAAATTGAAAGGGAAAAAAGAATGTTATTCTGATCCAGATGTGATTTAAATTTTTTTTTTTTTTTTTTTTTTTTTTTTTTTTTTTTTGAAAATTATCACGAATGAAATGATAAAGTTGAAGACATTGCAAGCAAGCAATTATCGATTGAATTGAAAATGAGAATGATAGCTAACTAATCGAGTTTTATGCGAGCAAATGAGATGAAGTAAAACTTTTTGATTCTCTGTATGAATATGATGTAAACAATGTTATTCAGTAGATTTAGTGATGAATTAAAAATTAATAATAAGTAATAAAAGAGGTTGAAGCAATTTGAGCGTATATTTTATTGATTTTTTTTTAAAAATGAATTATTAACAAGAAATGAAAGAATGCTGTTGACATCAATTTTGTTTTATCAAAATTCATTTTTGCTTATTTCTAGAATATTACTGTTGAGTAAAAGTGAGAAAAAAGTGATGAAATTAAAGAAAAGATAAAAATAAAATTTTAGATTTGATTTGTTTTGCATAAGATGTTTTTCTCTTTTTTTTTTTTTTTTTGAATGTTAACCAATTTGATAAGAATGAATTTTTCGGCAAAAAATTATGAAAAAGATTGCTTGATTGTTCATTTGTCGTCAAAAAATTGATTTATTAGGGTGAATTTTTCAAATTACGAGAAATAAATCGAAAAATAAATGAATTGTTGAAAAGTATTATCCTTTAGTTCAGTCTGTTTTTTTTTTTTTTTTTTCAATTTAGACTAATATTGGCAATTATCATTTTTTCATATTGACAAATTTAAAATAGATATAAATATAATCACAATGTTTTTTCTAATACAGTAATATCGGTAAATAAGACGACATATATTTTTACTTTAAAAAAAAAAATGAATTAAATAAAAATTGAAATGAGTAGTAATTTAATTTCGAATGCAAAGTTTTTCAATAATTTCAATATTCTCATTTAAATTAGATATTGTCAAAAATTAAATCTTTTCATGTTTTCTTTTCTCTTCTTTCTCATTCTCTCATCTTTCCACAATCATAACACACATAATAGATATTTTTCTTTTTTCGTATTATTAAAATTGCGATAAATGTACAAAAATACTTTTGTTTCGTCGAATTTCAACTAGAAAAATTTATTTCCAATGCAAGTAACATGAATGACAACGAATGCTTCGGAAAATTTCAACATAAAATTAGCCGAAAGGTCACTATCATTTGAGGATGGACGAAGAAATTGATCCGAATCTTAAAGTGGACATTAGATATCACTTACAATGATCATGTGATAAGGTGAAAGTTTATAATTATCCAAAAAAACTAAGTCTGTTATACCTGATAATATCTGTTTTATTTACTGTCCTAATTATACGTTTCATTCAAAAATTTAACATTTCATGAAAAACTTCCGAAAAATTATGAAAAAAGTATGATCCGGCAAAATATGATTTGTAATGGACAGTTTTTGTTAATATGGAAAATGAAATGAAAATGTTCAATTTTATTTGTATTTGAAAGTAAATAAGAGCAATCTAATTTTTCATATGCTTCTTGACAATTAAATTCTCACTTTTTTTTTTCCGGAAAAAATTTAAATTTTTGAAAATCCGTAATCCTCTCCCACCTAATAATGATAATCGTAGCACCACAACCTAAGTAAGCATTTAATGAATTTACAAACTGGTTTATTCGTTAGGAATTCTGAAAAACGGATTTCGATGTGAAAGTTCATTATCAAGAATAGTTTATATTCTTCTAAATTTTTAATGTTACAAATATTTCCAATTCTATTTTCGTCGTATTTTTTGATTAATCAAAATTTTTATTTGTAAATTTATTGTTAATGTTTTCGTGAAAAAAAAAAAAAAAAAATTAAAATGCAAATAGTTTAAAATTTGAAAAATTTTGAATTGGCCCATTTTGATGATTTAAAATGAATGGCAATTGCATTCGTCCATCATTCAAATCGATTCCCATTTTTGTTTGTGTATATTTTCAACAAAATAAGGTGAATAGCCTTGATAAAATAACGTATAATATTTCTATTGCCTGTTTTTTTCCTTTTTTTTTTTTTTCTTTTTTTTTTTTTCAAAAATTAGAGAAAAATTTTTGATTGTCAAGGACAGAAGGAAGCATTCGATGAACGTAATAAATACAATAAAATCATTGCAAGCTCTCTTCAAAATATCCTTTTATATCAACAAAAATATACGCTTTTTTGATCTTTTCATTTCCTTTTTTTTTTTTTTTCTTTTTTTTTTTTTTTTTTTTTTTTAAATTGCATTCTTTTTATTTTATTCTTAATACTTATCACATCTAACAGATCTCGAATGGCTGATTTTTGATCTCTCAATTTTTATCTTGAAATGTTAAATTTCCTTTCAAATATTGACTAAAAAATTATCAAGTTCGTTTCTTCTTTTTCTCTTCTCTTTTTTCAGGAAATAATCTTAAATTCGATTAAATTATGGGTAAATGAGATTAAATTATTAGACCAAAGTAATTAGTAGTGCTCAATTAAAATTTTGAGTATTTTAATAAGCGACCATCAAACGATAGTGACCTTTCAGTCAGCTTATGTCAAAAATTTTTAAAAGCATTCATTATTCCATATCACTACCATATTGAAGTTGCTCAATTAAAATTTCAAAAAATTAGAAGAAAACTTTTCTTTAAATTTGATGATTTTAATAATAATGTTATAGTTTAGATGCTATGTTAGCTTAGAATGCAAATTCATACTCCCATAAAATGCTCTTATGGGATAATTCACATTTTTTATTACATTTATAATAAAAAGTTAACAATCGTCCTTCGACCTTTGATTTTTGATCCTTTTTATTCTTTTTTTTTTTTTTTTTTGTTTTCGTATATTTTAGGTTGGCAATTTCATAAAAATTTATACCTAAAAAAGACTATAATCATGCATAGGAAAATTATTAAGTGGGGATAAATTTTGATATAATTTTAAATATTGTGAATTAATTAATTTTACTCAAATTTCTTATTCATTATATAATCATGTAATCATATGCTTAGGATTCACTATCTCTTTGCAAAACACATAAGTTTTTAAAACAAAATTTTGCAAACATCAACATTTCATTGCACTATTCCTCCATCCTCTCATTCTTCAAAACATTTCCTTCTTATCATCATTATCCTACTCTTTTCACATTGATAAACATTATGATAGATTAAGAAAACTGCAAAAAATCGAAAAGATCAAAGATCTTGTTGACATTTTTAAATTACCGCACGCGCTTTGATAAATTGTCATCGCATTTCATGAAAACATTTTTGCAGTTGTTTGATCAATTACTATATTAAAGTACTTATTTAATCAATTACTCAATTACTACATTAGAGTGAATTATTCATTATTGTTTACCTTATTTTAAACTATTTTGTACCACTCTGAATTCTAAGTTAGTCTAATTTTCCTCAATAATGAGATAATTCTTGAAGGATACAGAATCAGTAATACAATAACACTTATTTTGCTGCTCAATCTTTCCCATCTTTTCATTTCAATAATAACTGCCAAATTTTTGCGAAAAAAATTGAGATTTCTTGTGGTTTCTGCTTGTCATTTTTCATCTATCAATCAAGCGACATTGATAAATAGATGATAAATAGAAGAAATTTATTTCCAGATTAATTTTTTATGAGAAAAGAACAAAAACGATGAATAGATTGATATCAATAATATGGCCATGATGATAATGGCGATAATGATAGTGATAGCAGTGAAAGATAAAATGATAATCACTCATTTATTTCCCGCCCTGTCGAATATTTCATAAAAATTAATAATAGAAAAGAGAGAAGGAAGGAGAAAAAGTGGTAATGATAGTTTGATAACTGATAAATGATATAATCCAGTTTTTATAATGGATATCGATGAATGAGTGATAAGATAGCACTGATCCAGCTGAAAATTCGTATCTCTTCTAGTCCTTCTTCGTTGGAAAAGATCATAAATGATACATGACAATTCTCACTTGTCATTTGTTTTTTTCGGAAAAATTAATTTTAAACATCTCTTTATAATTTACGGTGCTGCTAACTAGTAGTGCTTCGTAGAAAAACCATTTTTGCATGCGGAGTGGATACATGAATAGTGGGTGTGTATATTGGCGTAAATGAACGTGTGAGTGGGTGTGCGTGCGCGTGGGTGGATATATGAATAGATATGTATGTATGTTAGCATGAGCATTGATATGAATGAATACGTTACGTATTACGTATGAAAACTGTACAAAAAGTATACACTTGTCATATTAATTGAAGTAAAACACTCCGTATGTTTATATATGTAATGCATGCTGCGTGCATGCATTTGTGTTATGTGTATGTGTGTGTGTGTATGTGCGTGTGTGTATGTGTGTGTGTGTATGTGTATGTGTGTGTGTGTGTATGTGTGTGTGTGACAATTGTTAGTTAAACGCAGGATGGAAATGTAAGATAGGATGGATGGATAGATGATGAGATGAATTTCAAAGAAGGAGAGGGTCGGTGGGCGTATGTTGGCCTTCTCGGGGACGTTTGCCATGCATGTCATGTGTGGAAGGAAGTGTCTGCCACCTGCCTGCCCTGTCCTTCCTCGCTACCTACTGAAAATAGACGAATGAATTCATTGAAAAATATCTCCTTTCTTCATTTCCATCGGTTTCTTCCCATTTTCTGGCAAAAATATTCAAAAAAAGATTTCAACCCATGATTCTGATCTGTCCAATTAATTAATTATTGACCTTTCAGGCACTGAGTGAATCATCCCGTTCCAATCGACCTAATGATTACTGAACACGGAGAAGTTAATATATATGACACGTGTGATCTGATCTGTACATCATTATTGATACGGCGAGATGCAATGATTTCATAATTGCCATTAAAAGTCGAACAAAATTGAGAGGTCGAATATTCTGATATCTTTCGGATTTTCGACCGACGTATCGTTCTCTTCTCTCTAAAATGCATAAATGCATGTTAGATGTGTTATATATCTTAATTGCCATTTTAAATTGAAACATGTAGGGTGAGCCATTCCATCAGAATTGTTTGAAGAGGTTAGTTGAGAGAAGAAGAGAAGATGGTGAATGTAAGAGGAGGGATTGAAAAGATGAAGGAAAGAAAATGGGAAGATGGGAGAGAGAAAAAAAGAGGACATGAAAGAGTACGTTATCAGGATATCAATATTATTCAATTATTAAGATCGAGTTGTTTCAAGAGGGCTGAACGTACACGAGGAGAACCCACCGGGAGATTATTTATTGGTTTGTCGGTGTGTATGTGTATGTGTGTATGTTTGGATGGCTAAGAAATGCTAAAGGGAAACATACATTTTTCTCTTCCCATTTTGTTTCATCCCTTCCTCCCTCTCTCTCTCTCTCTCTCTCGTAGAATCAGAAATCGATTTGAGAAGTGACGGGAGGGAATTTTTCCTTTCGAAATAATATGAATGTGAAATGGTTGTTAATGTTGTTGAAACATTAAAAGGTCGATGTTGAGATTTAGCAGAGTGAAACTGACAACCAGTATTGTTGAAAATATGATTTGCATGATAGAAATGATTTGTACGAATTAGTAGATTAATGAGAGAAGAGAAGAAGAGAAAGAATGAAAATAGAGTTGCAAAGATTAAGGATAAAAGTGAAAGATTGAATGAATTGATAGCTCGTAATCAAATTTCCTATTTTTTGCTCTTTAAATCAAGTAACAGTAGAATAAGAAGGCAGTAATTGAATATAATTTAGATGACTTTATGATTATAATAATGATTGATAGAGCATACTTTTATTAATATTGTTATTGTTTGATCAAAGATTAGTTAATGAATGATCAAACTAAAAGCTATCGGCTATTTATCGAGCGTTAAAATTGCTTTGAGAAGAAAACAGAAAGACTTTTATATCTTTTTAATGTCTTCAATTTTTTTCTTCATATTTTAATTATATTTTCCATTAAATCTTTCATTCTTGCTTTCTCTCTCTATTGTAATTCCATATTTTCTCAAATTAATTAAGAATGAACCTTAATTAACTCACTAACTCATATTCTACTCTTCCTTCTTCTATTTATAGAAACTAGCTTTTTAAAATATATATGTCAATTAAGATGTTAAATGATTAAAGTCTGTCTCCTTTTTCTTTTTTGCTAACAAAATGAAGCGACAAAAAGAATTGCGACTCTGATGCTTTCTTGAAAATTGTCACATCTATCTGTTCAAGATTCAACCTTCACCTTCTTCCTCTCTCCCTTTCAAAATTCTTTCTTCATCTTTTCCTCTCTCTGTACTTCGCGAGTCTTCTCTCTTTACTATCATTGTTCACGAAATCTCATTTCTGTGCTATAAGAAATAATTGAAAAATTTTGCCCTTTCTGTTATAAACAAAAGTAATATGCTTTTTTTCTTTTCCCTCCTTCCCCCATTTTTTTAAAAGCTACTTTAATTTAAATTTAAATTTTTCTTCTTTCCATTTCATATTTGCTGAATTATTTACCATGCATATTAGCAATGAAATAATCAATTTTTTTTTTTTTTTTTTGGATGAATGTCAGAACTTGTATACCTTCAATTAAGATATTTAATTGTTAATTCAATTAAATCTGATATGGCCTATTTCAATTCCTTGATAGATATTGCGACACAATCATTTGAATCTTTTTGGTGTAATGTTTGATTTAATTGGATTAAAGTCATACTGCAATTATTATGTATTTCCATTCAACTTTGGATTTCCTTAAAATATTTGAATTCGTTCTTTTTTTGGAAAATATTTAAAAATAAATTTATTAGAATTCAAATATTTAATTAAAACATAATTGGACGATAAACCGATATAATTTTTACTTAGGTAGGTTTCACCTTTTTCTAATTCCGCTCTAATACAACTGCTTATATAAATTAAAAATTTTTAAGAAAAAGGTTACAGATTCTCGTGCTACAGATTACCATAGATTTAATCTTTGAGTGATTATTATTGTTAATTTATTTTTGGTACATCTCGTCATCCTTTCAATTGATCACAACAATTCATCGATCAATGACGTACATTGCTCGTGTTGAGCGATTTTTTTTCACAATTCTCAGGTTTCCGTGTTTCCAGGATTATTTTCTTTATTACATGTCCACACAGTGTCATGGTTATTTGACGTGTGATCTTACGTCTTGCAAGTACATTCGTTCCATGTTTCCACGTGTTTAAACTTTATTATCATTACGTTGTTGTTATTATTTTGGCTAAACCAAAAATCTTTCATTTTTCTCACGTTATGTCATGTGTCTTCAGCCTTCTTGCATAGAATTGAAAGAGCAGAAGGAAACAATTGTCAACTTTCTGTTTCAATGCATCATCATCCATCATCTTCCTAACAATAGTTGTGCATCTCATCTCGTCATAACTTTAAGCATTTGTCGTCAATTATAAGAGTTGTGTTTGTCAGTTCACGTGACGTATGGGTAGTAATTCACGTGTGGGCATGCATTGTATGGTGATGCGGTGTCATTTATGCGATTGATAAAGGGACTTTAATGGATTAGTTGTGTGGGTGTTAGTGATAGTGACCATTGATAGATGGTGTGATAGTGATCGGTGATGATAGCCATCCACTACTATTAGCAAGTTTCATCATATAAAGTTAATGGAGTGGAGAAGACAAGTAAATAGCAGGGGTGGAGAGATGAAGGTGTCACATTTAATAGAATAATGTTGAACAGTTTGCATGTTGGCTGCCAGTTTTCGTACAGCAATCAAAGACATATCATCATTACGAATGAAAAGACGGGTGTTTTTCTGGAAAATATAATTTTGATCAGAAAGAAAGGAAGAGAAAAGGAAAGAGGGAGGAGAATTTATGTGAAATAAATGTACACAAGACAAACGAGGATATGAAAAGATGGGGAAAAGTGGAAGGTAGAAGATAGAGGACATGCCATCATTGTCGTCTTTTGTCAACCGCCGATGTCAACCTCGTGTGCACATGCACATATATACATGTGCATGCATGCATACGACTATTGTTGAATAGAAGAAAGGAGTATAATATAATATCTCGATGAATTTCTTTCTTTCTGTTCGAACCTCTCTTCCCTCTACCCTCTTTACAAATATCTTTATAAGAGGGAAATCATCATACCTTTTCTCCCTCTTATCCATTGTCAATACTTATCATTCATGAAAGCAATCTTATCCTGTAAGCAGAAGTATCAACGAGGCAATCATCCCTTTTTTCTTCTCTCTTCCTCTCCCTCTCTCTCTCTCTCCTTCAAAGCCCTAAGGGATAATTAAAAATCTGTTTTGCCTTAGTAGCTCTCTCTATGAATACTTACACACACATATTTTAGATAATAGTAATGGACCTATTTCTGTTAATGAGGTCGATGGACCACGATTGATCGATCGATTGATCGATCTGTTGCGAGTGATGATCGGTCGCGCGTCCTTCTCTTTTACCTCCAATCTCTCGCCCCCTCCCCCTCCCCCACTCCTTCCCGAATCCTACCACTATTTCTTCTCCTCTTCCTTCTCCTCCTCCTCCTCCTCCATCTCCTCCTCCTCCTCCACTCTTCCTCCAATAAAGTCCACTTAGCACCTCAGCAGAGCACTTCTTATAAACATTCTCACAATCCAAACATTACTACCATTTATTCATTCATTATCATAATTGCCATTACTATCATTAGTGTTGCTACTGTTATTAATATTATTAATTACTATTATTATCAGTATTTGCTATTATGATTATTATTATTATTATTGCTGCACGACATCCTATCCATTATCGTCTTTTCACTGATTATGTTTATCTTATTGTTGACATTTCTTGTTCATCACTTGTTCGTCTTCTTGCCTCTCTGTTATCGCGTTTATCTCATTCATTTAATCTGTTATCCTTTCGCAATTGATTAATAAACATGATTATCTCTTGCGGCAGCTATTCATTATCATGATTGTCAATCGATCAATTATGTTTCGTGCCGATTATCATCTTTATTATCATTATAATAATAATGTTGATCGCAGTGATCACATTTATCATAGGAGCAATCTGGTTATCGTTTTTTGATTGGTTTGTCGTGTTTATCCGCCATTTAATCCTTAATTACCGAACATCCCGTGTAACCTTTTTAATAATAGCACTTCGTCAGAATTATTGTTATCCTAATTAGTCTGTTTCACTATTATAGTCATATTTCCCCAATCAATTCGCTGTTATTTAAAAAATTATTTGAAACAAGATAGTAATCATTTTATCTGCTTGTGATTGCGTATGCATTCATTCCTTGTTTATTTTTTAATACATGTTTGTAAATTGTTAATACGCGAATAAAAACCCATCACCTAAGTGAGAGATAAAGTAAATTACATTTCTAAATCAGTTAATGATTTCATCAAATATTATTTATGTCAATAGGTATAAATGAAATAAAAAAGTTAATTTGTGGAAATTATTTATTTTATCTTAACTTGTTCTGTTTACGATGTTAAATATATGTATAGTTTTCGCTCACTTTTCAACTTGTTTACTCAGCTTTATTTATCTACAATACCACTTTTATATTTAAAGTGTTATGAATTTTTTCTTTTTTTGTTTGCTTATTAATGAACACTGTTTATTCTTCGTATTTTTTTTTTCTTAAAGCGTTAGGCTAGAATATAATAATTTTATCAGTTTCTTTATTCATTATTATGAAATGAATGTGATAAGAGAGATAACGAATTTATAAATTCATTATTTATTAGCTCAAATAATCGCATTGACATCAATACTGATTATGACAAGAACTAATGATTATACGGAATGTCGGGTAAGCATAGTTAATAATAATGATAATAATTACATTAGTAATAGTGATGATATCTCGTAAAGAGAGGCATAATTATAGTAATGATACCAGTTTAATAATACAATAATTTTGGACATTTTATAATCGAATTTATGGTGACATTGTTGCAATTCATTGTTATGGTGACAGGATTACTGTTATGCGCTTAAATAATTTCATTATCATTTGTCAATGTAAATTTTGCTTACTAGTTTTTCTTTTATGAAATGTAATTAAAATATATATTTGTATTCTATATACTTGAATTTTTATAAATTAATTGAGAATATTAAATTTGTCACATCGCATTAATAAATAAGGAATAAAAATCGAAAAAAAGAAAATCTTCATCTATTTCTTGTCAAATTCAAAATCCATTCTTTAAAATGTTCATAAGTCGTAATTTATTGCTACAAATTTGTTTGATAAATTAGGTCTTGAAGTCATTGAAATCAAAAATCATTTTTCTTAAATATAACTTTTTTTCTTTTTTAGTGAAGTAATTCCTATATATTCATTACAGTCTTTACTTTTCTTTGCTTAATTGATTATATTTTAGTAAATTTCTGGTTAATTAAAGAATTCCTATATATTCATTTATTTATAGTTTGATATTTCCATTTCCTTTTTTTTTTTTGTATATCGGTCATTTGTACTTTTCGTGAAGTACATATATTCTTTACTTTATTCTAACGTGTAATATATTCCTTATGACGCGCAAACACAACGTTGAATTGATCGTTTAAGATTTGAAAGCATCATTTGTTCCGATACATTGGTCACTTTTAGCCATAACAATTATGTTTATGATACGACAACAATAAAATGGGACTGGAAGCGGTACCGTGTGTGCTTCGTAGTGCAACCAGCGGTGGTAACAGTTCATCCTATTGTACTATCGGCTTTCTTATTCGACCATCCACCTCATCTACCAATAACTCTACCGGTCAAACGGTTTGTTTATTTTTTTTTTTTTCTCTCAAGATTTTTATTTTTCCTGAACTTCAAAATTGCATAATCTAATATATAGAACCGTATTATACTTTTTATTCTATTCATAAGTATCAGATTAAGGATTTAGTTTAAAAGTATTCGTAATGATAGATAAAGTATCTCATCTAAAAGTCATTATAAAAAGTCGGAAATTATAGAAGTTTATCGATTTCAATTAAGAAAAGAAAAATGATATTCAAAAGGTTCTTGAATTTAGAAAACGAATAATATAGTAACATTTTTTTTTTTTTAATGTAAAAATTTTTTAGTAAAAATTTTTGAAAGCTAAGATTTATAAAATGTTCGAAGTAAATAAACAGACGTCATTTGATAGTACAGGACGAAGATTTTTTGAGTGTTTGCATATCGCAATTGTAAATACTACCATTGTGCATGTGGCGCTTTGGTTTTTTTTTTTTTTTTTTTTTACTTTTTTTTTATATATATGTATATATTATCAGTTATGTCAAGTTTAATGCGGTTTTATTTGATTAGTTTAACAGATAAATTAAATTGATTACCGATCAGTCTATCTGATCGTATCGCCTTATGGATTGTGGAAATTTTTTGGGGAATTTTTAGAAACTTTTCTACTATACGTTTGAATCAAGCCTTATCTTGTTAGCTAATAAAAAGTACATTTAAAATCTTATGTGCGAGTGGTTCTGAAAAATTTTCGGTTAAATGTAATTCTAAAAGAATATTAATTCAGGTTTCCAATGCAATAGTCAGTGGTACAACTTCGGTAGCAGTTCCATCAGGTAATATTCCAAAATCGTTACATGTAGTACCGGCAACCATCCAGAAGCAATCGGCTACTCTTACAACAGCTGCACCAAAAATAGTGGTTCCAAGTGTTCTACGAATACAATCTACATCTTGTACCTCAACACATTTGGCACCCCCGGTTCCACAACTGGTACATCATCCAGCACCTCCTAAACCACCACAGCCATCAATTCAACATCATCATCTTCAAGCGCAGCAGCAGCAACAACAACCGCAACATTGTAGTACCGATGGCTGGTTGCATACAGCATCACATTCGAATATCAGTGGTGGTTCTTTCGAGTCACCATCGCCTTCACAGGTTGTGTTTTTTTAATGTCAGTTTATGTAGTGTGTCACTGATAAGTTTTGTATTTACAGAATGCAAAAGAATTTGTGTGATTTTATTCATGTAATACTGTCATATGAGTTTCACTTACTATAGGACTCTGTTTCCCATGTATTCAAAGTGAGAAATAATATGTTTTGATAATTCTAGGTTGTTCCACAAATGACCGTGAATGAATCATATGATTGTCAAATGCCATGTACAAGCACTACATCGTTTTTTCCACCAATTTCTTCCATAACGCAAAGCTTTTCATCCAGTAAATCGGATATCGACTTGCTTCAGGTAGAGAAATAAGTTATATATTTGCTGTTCATTTAAACCAAAGTTGTTTGAGCATTCAGTGCAACATATGTTTCGATTATTGTTACAACTATACACCGAACACGACCGGACACGGTCGTGTGCAGAACTGCTGATAACAATGGATAATTCGAATCCACTAGGGATCTATCCGTTAGAATCTCGCTACTTCGGTCATTTAATCCTAGTATTAAGCGTCTTCATTTATAAAATTTCTGGTGATAAATCAGTGAAATAGTAATAGTCAGAAGCATTTGATACAACGAGCAAATTGAAATTGAACGAAATGATATTTCTGTAGATTTTTATTCAGATAATGATGCTTTGAATAATGACTCCAAATAATTTTTGCATGGATGTACGGCATAGTGCTTGTTCTCTTTGACTATATATTGCTTTTTTAATAATTTGATTTGCAGGACATGACACATCATGTTGATTTGAATCCTCCAATTATGCATCAACAACAGCAGTCGCAGCATGTAACTGATAAGACAACAATGATTACTCCTAATCATTATGCGCAACAGCATAATATTACGCCTCCTCCGCCACCGCAACAACACCATTATCACAGTAATGCTCCTTCAATAATGCATATGCAAGATCCTTCGACATGTACTCCGGTGCAACCTAACTATCAGGCACATATACAGGTCTGTTATTTGCTAACACAGCTTCTAAATTTAGACCGAAATCTTTCAAATCTAAATCTCTCGTTAGTGTTTTTGCACTTTTACTGAATCAATATCACGATACTACAGTCGATTATTTTGAAGATTTTGTTATTTCATACTTTAAATTAGCATAATACATCGATGGTTGATCATGTTGCAATTAGCTTTCATATTTCTTTTTAAATTTGAATCTTATTCTGTTCACACTCTG
Organism: Onchocerca lupi; assembly: GCA_028564675.1. Lineage (NCBI taxonomy): Eukaryota > Metazoa > Nematoda > Chromadorea > Rhabditida > Onchocercidae > Onchocerca > Onchocerca lupi. The sequence continues at coordinate 46,297 of JAOVVO010000543.1, forward strand.
GATTATTGCAGTATTTTATTTCAAAGAAAAAAAAGAATTTAAATTTTAGCGATGTCCGATGTATGCATAAATTGTATTATAATTTCATTTTACTCTATGAGAATCAAGAAATTCATGAAAATGCGTGTTTCAAGGTGGAGCTAAATGGCGAAATGTCATCTTGTCATTATCAAAACAGTTACAATGTTGTGGAGGATTGTTCTCCTATAGCAGATAGTGGAATCCAAAGTATCGCCGATTCACCACCAGCGGATCCATTCACTCCTCCTACACCATACATTCCTCCACCTCCAGTAGGTTTTGAAAAAACCATTTTTATGGATATGAAAATTTTTAAACTTTCAAATAAATGACAGTTTTAGACATGCTCTGGGGTCACGTTAATAAATATTTGAGAAATGATATAAAGATTATCTGGTATGTTTACAGGAAGATGACGAATTTGGAATCCAGATAAGTCGGTTCAATATCATCATTTCTATTTCCTAATATTGTAACTGTTTCTTAATACATGGTAATATTTCTGCAATTTTCAGATAATCGCGGCAGGGAATAAAAGTAAGCAACCGCAACCAACAATTAGTTCGACGAGCTGTTCCGATGATTATTCCGACATGCCACATCTGATACCTTTTCATCAAATGGAAACAGAAAGTGGTTCACCGTTTACTGAAGAACCACCACCATTTGTGACAAAAGTACTACCATCCGATGATGCTATTTTGAAGACTGCTGAGCCGGATACATTAATGAAAGAAAATGAGGAAAAGAATTCCGAGCAAAATGATGAAATCGTAACTGTGTCTCAAGAAAAAACAAAAAAAGGACCGGATGATGAGATTCCGAAAATAGCAATCACTCCGGCAATGAATGTTACCGATTTGGTAGAACAACTAATGTCACATATGGATCCGGAACAGCGCAAGCAGTTTGCTAATGCTATTCAGTCAAAAGTTGCTATTGATGATATTGCCTCAACTGATTGTAATAATACTGCTACTGTTACTAGTATTCCTGATAATGGTACTAATACTATTGCAACTGCAGCTACTGATATTGTTACTTTTGTTACAACTGCTGCTGCTGCTGCTGCAGCAAACACCATCACTACTACTATTAGTACGGCTACTACATGTGACGACAAAACGATAAAATTGTTACCAAAAGAACCGGAACATGAAGTTGCAGTGCAAACTGAATTTATTAGTGCATCGAAAATACAATCACATAAAAATCGAAGTGTTGAAAATGAAGTTTCGAAACTTAAAAACAGGATTCCGAGAAAGAAGCGAAAATCTCGTAAACGTAAAGTAGAAGACTGTAAAGAATCGGTTTCTGAGAAACCAGCGCGGAAGATGAAACGAAGAGAAGTGAGACACAAATCGAATGATGCTACTGTACAGTGTTCAAATGTTAATGAATTGAGTCTTGGTGGAAATGTAAATGAAAATATTTTGAGACCTTTATCATCAAGAAATTTTGAAGCTGAGGTACAAATGGAAGAAAAGAAATACAAAGGACGAAAGAAACAAGAAGAAAGAAAGAGGTTTATAGCTGAAAAAAAGTTTCCTACTAAGAAGTTAGAGAAAAAAAAGATTATTACTGAGAAAGTTTGTGGACGTCGTCAGGAATTTGCTGAGAATGTTGCTGATGGAGAGCCAGACACGCATTTAGAATATAAGGATGAAAATATGGTGGATCAAATCAGAGAATTTCATCTGGACATGAAACGTAAAGTAAATGAACAGTTAAAAACCGTCATCGAACAAATTGGCAAGCAATTCGCCAATCTGGAATTAAATTTAGGTGATCGGGAACATTGGAATTTGCCTTGGTACCGATTGAATTGGAAAGAAGTAACTCGAAGGTTTGTTATTCTGAAACCGGAATTCAAATTAGAATTAAAATTGTGAATTAATTTGAAGTACTACAATTTATTTCGCTTTAAAAATCTTGTTATTTCGAGCTCTAAAGATATTAGAGTCAGATGCTGAAAGACAATATGTTTTGAGCAATTAAGTCAATAAATTATTGATAATTTTTTGAGCCATTCAGCCGAAATAGATTAAATATTTCCTTGTAGGAAAAATTCCTTTTTTTTTTCTTTCACAGGAAGAAAGAGAATATTTTAAGAAAATGCTTAGAGATAGGAATTCATGTCATTTTTAGTTGTTCCTTTCTCAGGCTAGTTGAAAGAAATCGATTCGAAAAATCAATACGAGAAAAAAGTGCTGCAAAAATATGCCGAACTGGAGATAGAAAGTTACCAAAATCAAAAAGAAAGAATGATTCTTTTGTTGCGAAGTAAAGATGATATTCAATTTCATTTTCCTTTATTTAAACAAAAAAAAAATATTGAAATTCATGAATTTATGCTATTTTTATAATTAAACTATTTCATTGATGATGTCAACTATTGAATAAATCACTGTGGTCTTTATTTTCTGGCCGCAGTTGATGTAAGAGTTTGAAATGTACTAGGGTGGAAGGGAAGACATCTTGTACTTTACAATTAATTTGATATATCCGTTGTTCTTAAAAATAAGTGCTTCAATCACTTAATTTTCTAGTGCTTCACCATCATCTCCAAAAGTGTGTGAAAAAAGTCGACGCTCATCCGGTGATTACGTCAAATTGAAACAAAGTTAGTTATCGTTTTTATTTAAGATTTTTGCCAGTTCCGACTGAAATCTTCTGTTTTTTTGGTTGTTCAATCTGTGAAGTCTTTGCTCATTTGGTCTTTTTTTTTTTTCTTGTTTTGCTAATAATTGCAATTATTCTGGAATACACTCAGCTATAGGCATCCAAGTAGAAGCTTTCATCCCAATATATCTGATTATTATAATCTAAAAATCACATGTTTGACTTGAATTAAATCGAAATATTTGATGTAATTGTAGATGTCATCGTTGATGCTTATCCGAAAATCGAGCAGATGCAATGCTCGTGTTCTACTGGATGTTGCGGTGAAAGTGATGAATGCTTGAACCGGTATAACTTTGATTGTTTTCACATTTAATAGTTTTCTTCACTTAATGCTGTTTACAAGTTTATCATTGTAGAGGTCGAGATTCAATTTTTTGTCGTACTTTTACTAAATTTATTCCAGAGTAGTGTTAATGGAATGTGGCAATAGCTGTCCACGAAATGCTCTTTGTACTAATAAACGATTATTTCGGCGTGAGTGTGTTGAACGTCTGCGAACTTTCCAAACGATGAATGGCTGTGGTATTGGTGTGAAAACGGATATTAATATTGATAAAGGACAAGTAAATGCTCGTTAAATTTTATTTGGTTTTAATTGTTTGTTATTGGTAAACATCTGTGGCAATTAAAGTTAACCCATCATTATCGCTTGCTATAGGCTAATACTTTTAAGTCTAAGTAGCTACTTAAAGTATTGATAAACCCACAGATAATATAAAGGGCGTCCAAGTTAGGAGGTATTCTATACACAGTAAGTGGAGGAAATACAATTGACATTTAATGAAGTTAGAAAGGATGAAAAATCTCAAGCACATAAGTGTTTGAGGTTTATTAATAGGACAGGAGGTAATTTTGAAGATAGCTATAGTAAAAAAATCTTTTAACTTAATATGAGAAGTTGCAGAGGAAAAAATACACTTTTTGTTCAAGATTTTAATAGATGTTCTTTCTTTTATTGTACAAACCATTCATGATCTAAAAATGTAATTTTAGTATAAATTGAAGTATTGATAAACCCATAGATAATATAAAGGGCATCTAAGTTAAGGAGTATTCTATGCACAGTAAATGGAGGAAATACAATTGACATTTAATGAAGTTAAAAAAGATGAAAAATCTTATGCACAGAAGTGTTTGACGTTTATCAATAGGATTTATTTATGTAATTATACCTTCTACTACATATTATCTTAATTTAATATCATGAAGAGAGTAATTGTTGAAAGAAATGTGGACATTGCCATATTGATGGAAGTCAGTTAGTTGTGGAGATGTCTTTTTCATTTTTTCGCGTTTTTTCTTTTCTTTTTTTTTTTTTTTTGCAAAAACTTTCAAAAAGAGGATGCATCCTTCCATTTTCACGTCTAAAACATATTTCGTCGAACTTTCTTTAAATAAATGAAATAAAAATTGTAAATTCCTTTGAACTAGAGGATTTCTTTTTCTCCTGATTTTTCTGAAACTAACCTGTGAAATCGAATTTCACGACGTTTCCTTGCTGTAGATACTACATTATAAGACCGTAAATAGCACTTTAGATATTGGATCAAATGTTTTCATGATTAAAGATTGAGAATTTTTCCACTATTTATACAACGTTTATATAGCGGTAATATTTTCATAATATTTGTTTCGTGCGTAATGAATTCAGGGAACTTATTCTGTACATATATGGTTCATAGCCAGATTTTTTTTCAAGCACCGTTCATATCGTTGATTAAACATAATTTTTATTGTATTGAAATTTTACAGTTCATTTGTGAATATATCGGTGAGGTTGTCTCAATGGAAACATTTAATATTCGAAATCGTACTGATTATCGCTATCAACGAAATCATTATGCACTGAACCTTTGTCCAGGTTTTGTTGTTGATGCTTATCACAAAGGAAATATTGCACGATTCATCAATCATTCCTGTGCTCCAAACTGTGAAATGCAACGGTGGTAAGCTGTTTCTCAATGACTTCCAGATTTCATTCTTGCTTTATTAATTTCATTTCCACTCATTAGGTTTGGATTAATCTTTAATTATAATGTCGAAATGCTCTAAAAATTTGTGAAACTTATATTTCTTATCGTTTATTTAGAAATAAATTTTTTGGAGTTATTTTTGGAAATTATAAAATATAATATTGAAATGACGTTAGTTATAGGTCTGTTAATGGTCATTATCGAATTGGCTTATTTGCTTTGCGTGGAATTCATGAAGGTGAAGAACTTACGTATGATTATAACTGGGATGCATTTGAGTTTGATGATGTAACGATCTGCTGTTGTGGTGCACCGAACTGTCGACATTTCCTTAATAAAAATGTTATTATGAATAATCGAGAAAAGGAACTAGCACGTAATGCACGTTTGCTTCTGCTGCGAAATGTACGAAAATCAGCAGCATGTAAATTAAAGAAATTCAGAAAGGGTGAATTTTTTTTTTCTTTCAAATGCTCTGATATCCTTGGACTCTTATCAGGTCACATTATAATTTGACTGTATTGATAATTAGGCAGTGTTGAAATAATATGAAAAATATATTCCATATGGCAACTGATTATAGGGAACTATGTTGTAAGTGATCTTTAAAGCCATTTAAACAGAATTTTAACAAAATAGGTTGACGGCTTGAAACGTAACTTTTTACTTAGCATTGAAAAAAAAATGGCTAGTAAAACTCCTTTTCGTTCTGGTGAATTCTTAAGAGATGATTGGTCATCCTAGTAGTTGTGAAGAAATAATTGATTTTAGCAATTAGTTGAAATCGGAATGCAGTACAGAATATTTTTTCAGTTTCAGTAAACGCAAAAGTTTTAATTAATTTTATCTTTAAGAATCTCGATCCGGAAATCAAAACCGAATATTGAAAACGTCTTTGGCAATATCTCCAACTAATAACAGCGATGTGCATTTGGACCAACTTTGTGAAGAAGTGATCATGAAATTTAATGATTCTAAAGTAGCTTCCAAAAAACAAATCAAAAAATTGTCGAACTTCATTGCTGAGCTTCGTGAGCAGCAAAATTCCACGCAAACAATCTTGGAAATGCTGGAATCTATTGAAGTGAAAGTTAATGCTTTACTTGGTAAATCTTGCAAACCTCTGGATCGGCGGAAGCTAGATATATGGCGCGCAAGTTTTGCTTCGATAAAAGCAAAGCACTCGCGTCAAACGAGGAAATTCAGCAAAAATGATCTTCAAAACGCAAAAAAATCTAAAACTGGACCTCATCGCACTTTGGCAGCTGCAATTAATTATAGATACCTTGATTCTCCTGTATGTTTATGTTCTTCCCTGATTCTGTTTTAATAATTGTGCTCAACTTAATGCTTACATTATGCAACATTTCTTGGAAATTAACTGTTGTAGATAACTTTAAAATTTTAGAGGACTATTCTGAAATATTTCAAAATTATTTTTATTATAATTTCTTGACAGATGTTCTGATTCGTAAAAATTTTTGATTTTAGATTCCGGTTGGTTCATACGATCATGATAGTTTTTCGTATCTTAGCGTAGCTGATGCTAATACCGATTGTGTTCGTTGCATATGTGGTACTACGGATGACGATGGACCGATGATACAATGTGAAAAATGCAATTTTTGGCTCCATGAAGAATGTGTTTTCGATGATAAACCATCTGATGAAATCAAAGTAATATTTCTTTATGATTCTAATATTTACCAAGTACTAGGTTTTTTAAAAAAGGAGGAATTTTGGATTTTGCAGGTCCGTCCTTACTATTAGCTTTTCCTCAAATCTTTTATTTTAAAGTATTGTATATTGCTTAAATTTATTTTAGGATTTTATTTGTATCATTTGCGTCCGAAATGCTCAACGCACCTTAACAGTATCTATTCCGCTGCGTATTCAGCCTGACTATAATTTCAAGAACTGTACTTATTATCGAACATTGTTGAATTCACGCCATTTGCAAGTGCGTCTCGGCGAAACGGTGTATGTGCAAAAACTTGAGAATGACGATGTAAGACGATAGCTCATTAATTTTTGAAAAAAAAAAGTCAAATAAATTTCTCTTTTTCTATCTACTATTTTGCAAGTTGAATTAAAGCATAAAATGGAAAAAACGATGCAAATTTCATCTCCTTTTCATATGGATTTTTCAAGTAATTCAATCAAAAACATTGTCTGTTGCAGTCCATCAGTTCCATTTCTTGATTTTAGCATAAATTAATACTTCGTCGACTGGTGGAATGCACAAAACAGACTGGTTCCATGGCAGCCGTTATTCCGGCTGGACTAGAAGAGACTGATAAAAAGTTTTGTCCAGTATCATTTCATCGTAAGAACGTTCGGTGCTTCCGCATTGAACGTCTTTTCTCGTTTGAAGGACATAAATTCGTTTTCGGTTTCTATTACGCACGGCCGCATGAAGTCTATTGTGAACCAGGCAAATTATTCCATGAAAAAGAGGTGAATTTTTGCTTCTACATATTTGATTATATCATTTTGCATATTGTTATTTATTGTGCTGCTTAACGTTCAGTTCATGGTGCTTCTGAGGGTATTTTTAATAAAGAATGAAACTGTTGAATTTGAACCTTACCCGCAGCTAATACCATGGTTACTCATCCGATGCTAGTATATCAAATTTTCTCATAAATCCTCTTTGTAAACTTCTTTTCAGCTTTTTGCAACCAGTATGTATGATACACTTCCACTCGATGCTGTTGTTGGACGTTGTCTGGCTTTAGAATCAAGTATTTATTGTCTTGGAAGACCAAAACTGCCTCATTATGAAGAAGTGGTGGGTTTCTCTCAAATTATTTTTAATGGATGGATTTCTTAGAGAGAGAGAGAGAGAGAGAGAGAGAGAGAGAGAGAGAAAGAGAGGGCGGAGTACTTTGTAGAGATTATTTAATTGTTGGACACAACTATCTATGGAACACCATAGTGAAGATCTGAATTCATCTGAAGTGAATTGAAAATCTGAATGATTTCCGTTCAAGTATCTGTGATTGAAATTGTATGAAACGATTAATTGAGTTGATATGTGTGTAGAAATCAAGAAAGTGTCTAATTAGTATCAAGCACTGAATTCCGATATAATCAACATTAATTGAATACATGCATCCTATACTTTCCATCATATTTGTGTTCTTTTTCTGTCGTTTACATAAGATTTTAAATAATATTTTTATAGGATGTGTACTTTGTGGAATATCAAACAGGGAAAAATTCAAAGTTCGAAAAAATTCCTGCGAAAAATCAATACTATATCAACATCGACCCGCTCATTTTTTCATATTTCAAACAGAAATTGACTATTTCCAGAACATTTACGGTATGATTGAAATATTTCAGACTGATTTCAAGTGTTGGACAGCATAATTTTTCAAATAAACTGCTTAAAGTTTTATTTTACAGATTAATGCACATCAATTATGAGATTTTTATCCCTTTTCGTATTTCATGATATCTTATAAAATGTAATTGTTTTTAATTTCAGCCTTTCATAATGGAACAAGAGGTCAAGAATTTTTCTCGTTCTAATGCTACAGAGTGTAATAATTCCTCAATCGAAAGAAGACGACAACAAATGGTTAATTTAGAAATAGTTCTACAGCATTTGCCGATAACGGACAAAAATAGAGAATCACTTAAAGCTATAAGCTGTCCATCTGATAAATTATTCAAGCGGAAGCGACTACGTCCATTACGTCACTGATATTTATTAACATATTTCATATAATTTGCATCAGCAGAATCATTAAGTTATATATGGAGTAATAAAACTTAATATAGGTGCAGAAAAGTCTCATAAAACTTTTTCTTGAAGTATGAAGTGTTGGATGAGCGTCACTGAATAATTTAGACGAAATAGTTTAACGATCGACTTTGTACCTTTATTTGGGAAGTTTGTAGTAGATTTTATCTGAATACAGTCATGCTCCATTATTTATCGGCACAGCGGCTTTGAATAACTAGCTACCGTACATCCAACTTGTATATATTTTTTGTAATTACTGCATAGTTCTCTAATTTTTCAATTTTGTTTTTAAAATAAGCAACCATAAATTTGAGTTTTTTGTAATATCGTAGAAGGAACTTTAGTACTGCATCTTGTAAAATGGTGTGTTTGTAACACAGTGCGCTGTTTTATTCTTAGTTCCGAGCAGTCATTGCGAAATTTCTGTGATAGATAGGAATAAGTGATTAGATAATAATGCTGTCTATAGTGTGAGATTGTAGTGAACGGATATTCTTTATTTTATTATTGTATGACATAAAATAGTTGCATTATATGCAATAAACATCTTCTTGATTATCTTGTCTTTTTTTTGTTTTTTTTTTTTTTTTGTAAAATTCAGTATTTTTCTATTGTCTCTTATTTCATTATCAATTTAACGTCTGTAAAGTGTATAATATTTCATACTACTGTATAATATTTCATACTATAGGATTTTTTTTTGTCATCAAACAGTTGTGATATATTATTTTCTTGCTGTTACAAACATTGCACTTTTTTTAATTGCTAGCAGCAGCTTAACTTCTTGTCGTTTATTATGTTTTTCTTATCATATTAATTGCTAAAAAACATTTTGATAATGCTCATACAATAAGGCTTTTTGATTTGCATATTACTTACTTTACAGTATTCGCTTAGTTTCAAACTTTTTAATAGTGCATATATTAGTAAGAAAAAAAGAAAACGAAAAAAAAAAAATTTGTTTGTCCTCATCAATGTCGTCATTGACGTTAAATTATTCACGGGACACATCATTATCTGTTTTCATTGTGTTTGATTGATGGATTACGGTTTGTTATATAGTTTTTTTTAGTTCCATCATTTTTATCGTTATTTTTCTATTTTTTTTTTTTTTTTTTTTTTTTTTTATACAATTAATAAACTTATGAATGAATTGTATGTACGATAAATTCTGTGTTTTCTACAATTTGTATGGTATCGGGATGCATTATTTAGACGAAAGTATAATGCCGGGATTAGTAATAGTGCTATTCAGGCAGAAGTGTAATATCAGGGTTGCAAAGTTAGTCTTGCTTCAAAATTCGTAGTTATTCATCCATAATTATATCATGTTTGTCTCAGGTGTTTCACATGATGCTATTTACGCTTGCAATTACTGTTAGAGAAGTACATGTTAGAATGAGATTAAATGAGACATTGATTTTAAAATATGCAATAATAAGAGTAACGGGAACATTTCTCTACTGATATCACAGTATTTGACTTTTCACTGGTCATATCATAATTATCAATCATCGACATCCCTATATAAAATGATAGGAAAGGGCGCCTTTATTAGATCGTGTTGTTATATAAGCATACTTACTCTTTTTCACGTGTCACGTTCGTGACAATTAAAAGTAGGTGAGGGGGGGGGGGGGGGGGGGGGGTTTTTT
>JAOVVO010000544.1:0-56315 GCA_028564675.1 Onchocerca lupi
AAAAGAAAGGTAAAAATAAAAAAAAAAAAAAAAAAAAAAGAAGAAACGAAAGGGAAGTATTTAACAAAATTTTCGTGGAGTAAAATTTCAAAATTTTATAAAATTTTCAAATTTCAAAAATTTTATTTATTTTTAAAAGAAAAAATTTTACGCATTTAAAAATAATTGAGTTGAAAAATATTTCAATTGAAATTGAAAAAAATTACAAAAAATTAACAATATTTTTTAATAATTTTGTAACTTTTTTTTTTTTTCATGTCAAGAGCAATTTTTTGATAAAAAAATTGATTTTGAAAAAATCGATATATTCAAAAATGAATTTTAGCAACTATTGGGTGAAAAAGATATTTACATCATAATTTAATTATAGATAGCGAAATTGAAGAAAAGAAATATGATTCTCATTGATTATTTTAATTTCCGATTTGGCCAATTTTATCTAAAGTTTCGATTTCTAATACTATGAATTAATTTAGTTAGGGTAATAATTAATTAAAAACTGAAAAAAATACAATTAAATGCGCTAAATGGCATTAAGTAATAATAGCGAATAAATATATATTTTATAGGAAGTATTGCCAAAAATTCCTATTTTTTTTTTCCTTTTTATTTGTATTTCTCTATTATTTTTGTTTTTTCTTATTTTTCAATTTTTCCACTTTACAGAGATCGAAGATCAAATTAAATATTGAAAAAGTGAGATGAATCTCGTCAATAAGCATAACGTATGCTGATTAAATTTAGTTTCAATCAAACTAATCTATTTTCCATTAAATTCTCAAAATTGAAATATTTTAGTTTTCAGGAATGATTTTCAAAATCTTGTTTTTTACGTTGAAAATAACAAAATTTTGAAACATGGAAAAAATTGTTTGGGCATTTTCATGATGATTTGAATTAAAGCACATGAAATGTAGTAAATTAGAAATTAATTCCAAAAGTTCATTTCAAACCTATTCATAAATGCCTAAATCTGTTCATTTTGCATTTTAGTTTGATCAACCGATTAAAGTTCTCATTTTTTACTTTTATTTTTCAAGTTCTTTTTTTTTTTTTTTTTTTTTACCATTTTCTATTTATAATTCAGAAAGAAAAATTGTGCATTACTTATAATGATAGTTTTAATTATAATACATTCACAATGATCAATAAATTGAAGGAAAGTTTATTTTAACAAATGGAAAAGTTAATTTCTTCCATTGTATTGTATTAATTGCATGATAAAAAAAATATATTTTTCAATTAGGTTTCAATTTTAAACAATCGGTAAATTTTAATATTGAAATTTAATTTTTCAATATGCTGGAAATTCTAATTAATTTGAAGGAAGCTTTCTGAACTTCAATATTCTTTTAGATTTTTTTTGTTTTTTTTTTATCCACAAAACTTTCATTATTTTCATCATTTGGAATTTGACGTCTTTCTTTAACATTTTGTAAAATCATCATTTCTTCAAAAACAAATTTAATTGCCTTTATAATCTTTCTTTTATCCTTTCGCTTGTTAACTCTATTTTTTTTTTTTTTAAACTTTATTTAAATTTTATTGCTTTTCTTTTTCAAAGTTTCATGAAAAAATTACACATATGATTTTTTTCAAAGTTTATTTTAACTGAACAACTTTTTGAAAAAAGAAAAAACAATTTTAGAAATTTATTAATACTTTTGAAAGAAATGAAAATTTAATGTTAACATAACACATATCATTCTTATAAACTACATAATAATGCATTTCATTGGAATTCGAGAATTACGGCAAAGTAACCAATTTGGCAATTTTACATTCAATTTTGGGAATTTTCGTTTTGAACCTGAATGAGGCGGTAAAGGTGGCAACAAATCCAATTCATCCGATGCTGAATCACCATCAATTTCTACTTCATCTGTTAACCTGAAATTCATTGTTAGATTAGTTTAAAATTAAAAAATGAATACAAATTATGTTATATTTTATCATAGCATTAGAAAATTATTGAATTCCAATATCAATTCCTTCTTTTCTCTTATCATAATTTTGATGAAATAATAAACTTTTTCAAATAATTCAATGATACACTTCTTTGAGATCATCATCTAATTTTAGAGTTATTGAAAATGAGAAAATCGATTAAAAATATTGATTATTACTTGAAAAAAAAAAAAAAAAAAGGAAAAATCATTATAAATCGAAAAAAAATCAATAATGGCAATCTTTAAACATAGCATCTATTCGAGCTTTTAATAAATATTTATGAATATTATCCGTGAAAAATGAATATTACCTTGAAATTTCTTTTTCACGATGTGATCGATATTTTCCTCGTAATACACCCTTACTTATTTTCTCATGTAAACAATCATTCGTATTATTTGAGCGATCAATTAATGGTTTATCAAGCATTGGATCCAAACTTGAACCAATCATATATCGTTCACAATCTTTTAGCACTTGATGAAAATCACTATCAAATTCATCACACAATGTAAATTGTGAATAATCATCTGCCAAAACACGAAATGTTCCTGAAATTATCAATTAATTTAGTGTTGTAAAATTTAACAAAATATTCGAGATCAAAAATTAGTATGAAAAGTTTTTAATCAAAAAAAAATTTTTAATTAAATAAATAATTTATCATTTAAAAAGAATTAATTGATAATTGATTGTATTTTTAAAAACAATCAAATCATCAATTTACACTTAAAACGAATTTACTTATTTACTAAAACGTCAACTTCCAATCGTATATAAATATAGTATGAATGCAAATCAAATTTAATAATTTCTTAAGTATTTTTAATAAACTTAAATTATTTTTAATTTAATAAAAACTTCCTAAATATTATGCTTATTTATTAAATAATGTTCTTAATAAACTTCCCAATTCAATAAACTTCTTACTTGTTATGCTTATTTAATTAAATATTCAATTCCCGGCGAAGTATGTTATTATGTTACGTATATAATATTTCAGGAATTGAATTTATTATAGTAATTATCATTCTAATAATTACTAACACCTAGGTATGACTAGTTACAAAGCTAAAATTATATTTTTCCCAATGCGAAAATTCAAATAAAAAGAAAAAAATCACATAAAGAAAAGAAAAAAGTAAAAATAAGACAAAAACTTTTGACAAAAAATTAAGAACCCTAAACATTCGAGAGCTTGAAAAAATTCTGATCGCAAATTCTAAACAGAATTTCTTAATCAGCCATCATTTTCAAATTATTATGATGTAAAAAATTAAATTAGAAAACTAAAACAATCTTCGGGATAATAAATTATCAATTTGCTTAAAGGACAGTTGTCGCAACATTTCTTGCAATAAAAAAGTCTGAGAAAGCGCTTAAATTGAAATGACACTTATGCTTATGAAAATTTTAAATTAATTTGATTTAAAATTGAAATATTTGAAAAAATATCAGATAAGTTTATATTACAAGTACATCAGAGAATGTGCAAGTAAATTATTCACTGGATTATTCTTTTCTTTGTCACTTTTAAAAAAGATCCTTTCCTTTATCGCTCGTAGAGAAGAAAAAATTGAAAAAAAAAAATTTTTTTATGAAAAAAAAAAAATACTTCACAAAAATAAAATGAAAAAAAAAAAAACTTTAAATCCAAATGATAGAAAGAAAAAAAAATTCATGATAATTCAGAAATTTTTTAATACCACTTCGTCTTTTTGGTGGATTATTGCAAATTAGGGAATTACTCGAATTGCTGTCAATTGCTGCTGCAGATGATGATGCCACTGCGCTCATTGCGATGATTCTGCAATTGATAAAATCAATAAATTCTAATTATTTAAAAGAATAGAATCATGATAAAACATTATAGCGAATATGATTCCCTATCATTATTACTTTTCCAAAAAAAATTGTTCAAACCATAGAGCATAAGTTATTGAATTAAAATTGTAATAGCAATAGAATAATTTGTCAACAAAATTTTTTTATACACCTACTTTTTATATCAAAAAAAAAAAAAACAAAATAGAAAATGATTGAAAGAAAAGGAAAGAGATATATTTTCAAAAAATTTAGAGAAATTGTAAAAGAATAGTCAATCAAATTTATGAAGATTTAAAAAAATTCACAAACTATTGTTTCTAAATTAAAATTAACACGAATGAGTATTAAAAAGATGGATCTCAAAAATTTCTGCACAGAACCTTTAATCTTTTTTTAAAAATTTTAATGAAAATTTTCATTTCAAATCAAATTTTCATCATCTATGAATGACGCAGCACTGAAAATGTTATGGGAAAAAAAAAATATTTGATAAGTTGCTTTAAAAATAAAACATAATGTGTTCTTTTGGTCTGATTAAAATATTAGCAGAAGTCGAAATACAAATGCAAAAATGTTATTTTCTTGAATATCCCATGAATTCGTTCTATCTATTTGGCATAAAATGTGCATAAAAGTATATAGAAACAATATATCTTACCATTTTTTTTCATTCTTTGCTTTGTACATTTTGATAAAAATTTCGCAATTTATCAACTAAATTGCCAAAAAAAAAAAAAAAAAAATGAAATGAAATACGGAAAAAGAATAAAAATTTTAATTAATTTATTTATTAGCTCCAACTAGTCTATATAAATAAAAATGTCCGTTTACTTTTATCTATTACAAGTGTGATAGGTAAAAAAAAAGGTAATTATATTTATATAAAAACACATGCTATTCGAATGCAATTTTGTTTCAAAATTTCAAATCAGTCGGTGAAGAAATTGAAAAGGTTGAGTAAAAGCTATAATAAAAATTTGCATTTTTATTTATATAGATTATTTGTTGAATATTATCTAGCAATGAATCAATGACTGGTTGACCTTACTTTGCTTCTCTGTTAATTAGAACGTTTTGGCGGTAAACATGTTTATTTTGGCGGGAAATATGTTTATCCTTACGGACAGGCAAAAAAAAAGTAGGTATATCCATATATGAACATGTGCCTATACGAATGCAACGTTGTTTAAAAATTTCAAAGCAATCATGTAAAACTTGCCATGTCATGTCAAAAGTAACAATGAACATTTACATTTTTAGTTATATAGATTTTAAAAACTGAAAAAATAAAATTCATGTATCATTTTGTATCATTTTCGATTATCAATGTTCAAACATTCTGATAATCCATTCGTGCTTTGGGAACATTAAAATCATTAATGCAACATTCAACAAATCAGAAATTATGCGCTAAATTATTCATAAGAAATTCTTCTTAAAAAAAAAATTATTACATTTAAATTTGAATTTAAGTATTTGAAAATTTAGTGATTGGATATATTATATACAACATTTATTTTTAATGATCAAAGAATTAAATTTATATTATATATTAAAATCCTAAATACCACCTTATCTGTCCAATTTATCATTTTGCGTGGTATGACTTTTAGTAGCACTATGTCATTATTTATTGAAGCATAAGAGAAACAATATCATATATTTCAAATCCTTTACTTGAAAACTTAATTATTATGCAGAATTTAAAACTATTCAATATTTAGTTTTCTGCCTTTCTTCAAATCATTATTAGGCTTATTTTTCGCATATTTATACCTCAATTTATAAAGCTAAATTCTTTTTGATATCAGTAAAAATAATGTTGCAAAAAATTGCATAAAGGCTAATAAGTAGCTTTTTTTTGCTGGATTATTTTTAATCCGCCAAAATACATGTCTGTCATTTACGTCACATCTGATATTAACATTTTAATAATGGCTTGCAACACGTTAATTTGCGTTGTCATTTCAATGCAATCAGTTTTTATCTAAAAACGAATTCTGATGTAGATGCATTCAACTGAGAAAATTTATATCATCGTCCATTAGTGGAAAGCAGTTGAAATTTCTGCTTTTGATAACTGATAAAAATATAAGCATGTGATAAGCATTGATAATAAAGATAGCATTGATGAGATAATAATAAAACAAAAAATTATAAATTAAGAAATTTTAAATTATGAAAAAAGTAACTGTTGATCGAATAATTGTAACTGATATGTTAAAAATCTAATCACATAGCAATTTGAGTTTAATAAAGTTTACTGCAACTATCCAATATTTCACGACGATTCAATAAATTGATATTAATTGCTGCAATTAAAAATCTATTTTTTTAAAATTATAAACTAATTATAGGCATATAAATATCGGTTAATTATTCATTACAAACCATAGACATATACTTCTCCAAAGCAATATTTTACTTTTATAAATGAAAATGACAAAAAGTACATGAATACTTTTAAACGGAATATTCAAATTTTTCAAAATGTCATGTAAACTATTGTCATTAATTGCACCCTCACTACGGACTTTTAATCTTAAACTTTATTTCGATCTTTAATCTTCAACTTTATTTCGTATCCTAAGAAATTTAAATTTTTTTTATGACCGAGGAGATTAACAATTAAGAATTTTTTTTTTTTTTTTTTTTTGATACTAATTCAACAAACATTTATAAATTCATATTTTACATTAATATTGCTATTACATGCATTGCAATATATTTTACATAAATTTGCATATTGTAAATAAATTTACGCCGAATTATTTTGCGTAATTTTCGGTAGCATTTATAACATTCATATCAAATAAGAAATAAATGAGATGATAATTTATGGATGAAAAGAAAGAAAAAAATAATTAGTCGAATCGTTCCAAACATTCAAATTTAGCAAAATAAAACAATCAAATTGTTACAATCTATATTTCATTTTCGTTTTGTGTATAATTTCAAAATAGTAGAGATAAGATTAATCGTTAAGATTAGCAAAAATATTGCAAATTTATAAGAACTAAATGAAAAATGCTAACTTCTACTACAATTCTCAAATGGAGAAATGAAATGACTGTGCGAAGTAGCATGTTCATATTGAATAATTAATGAGTTGCTCACTTTCTCAAAACATTTTCATCACAAAAAAGAAGTTTAAACAAAGAAAATAAATTGAAAGTATTTGATTTAATATGAACTTTTCAGAAGAAACAGTTAGGAACTTTTTTTTCCAATTTTTTTAAACATAACAAAAAAAAAAAAAAAGGAAAAAAAAACCTCCCACTCCTTCCTGTTAATTTTTTTTGATTTATAAAAAACCAAACTTCAGAAAAAAAAATCCAAACTTTTTTTTTTTTTACTAAAATGCAATCAGAATGCTTAATCAATCATTGCAAATCGAATACCCTTTGGCATTTTTAGCTAAATCATTCATTTTACAAATTATAGTTGATAAGTGTATGATGATGTGATTGAAAAAATTCAAAAATCATGCATTCTTGAGAACACAAAAAAAAAATCAATAATTAAAATTAAAGCTAAAAACGAAGAATATGTCATTTTTTTTTTTTCAAAATAATATTCAAAAATTGCATTTAAGAAATGAATTATTATGAAATCTTCAAAATTATAATTCAAATCTCTATCAAATGAGTATAAGTAATGAAAATAGGAATAATTTTGATTCTAAGATGAAAATGAAATATTGATTGCATGAATCAATGAGACAATATGTCAAATGATTCGGATTTTAATAATTAAGATAATGATAATTAGCAACATGATAAATAATTCAGATAATGATAATTAAGATAAGCATAAATGTGATACGGATGACTTATCAAAGTAACCCTGATCAAATGCAAAAAAAAAAAAAAAAAAAAAAAAAAAAAACTGATTTAACCGTTTCGTTTTTTCAAATATTTATCGAGAAGGGATAGAAATAATCGATTTTTTAAATATTTTATGCGGAAAGAATGTAAATAATCGATTTTTTTTTTTTGAAATATTTATTTGATATTGCATGCAAATTTAGGATATGGTGGTGGTAAATATTGAATCAAATGGTAGATATCAACAATGGAATAATTAAGATTGTCAATAAATGCTAATTAGGCTAAGATTAATTAGCATTTCACATTTTCTCCTTTTCTCAAATTCAATTTGTCTTCATAACTCTATAACTCTGAAAGTGGATTTTTGCATTCATTAATTAAACTTGACTTGTGATAATTCATATTTGTACTACTCAAACATCTAATCCTTTAGCAAAACAAACTATAAAACAATAAATTGCCTAGATAGGAAAAGTTAATTTAGGCTAAAAAAAGAAAAATTAGCTTTTTTCTCTTAATTAACCCAAATTGACAATAATCAATTAATTAATTTAGCATATTCTCAAATGTTTTACTATGATTACACTCTTTCTTTTTATTAGGCTGAAAAAAAAAGTTATTTAATAGGCTGGAAAATAGCAATGCTATTTTATTAAAGTTGTCAAATAGGCTTTTTTTTTTCTCTCTCTCTCTCTCTCTCCATATGGCTAATATAATCATTGGCCAAATTCTTTTATTTTTATAGTCTTCAAATAACAAACACTATAAACAATTAAAGAGCCAATATTTTTAATCATTGGCCAAGTTGCTATTTAAATTTAATGATTCTCGAAATAAACACTTGTTATAAATATGCTAAACAAGTGTAGAAAAATTAAATAATAGTCAAGAAGGAAATTGGATGGTACTAGTCTAATAAAGTGATGTGCTTGGTTAGTAATTTTGGCTAGATAAAATATATTAAGCACTAGCAACTAGACTTCTGAAGAATCAATTTAAATCGTAAAAGCAAGTAACTTTAAGGCTCGTAAAAAGCAAGCATGTAATAAAGAGCCTAAGGCTCTTTAAGGCTCACAAAGCTTATAAGGAAATGCATTTAAATGAAGAAAAGCAAAACGAATAGATTGTTCTTTTCGTTTCTCTTGCTGTTGACAATTGGATGATTTAAAAAAAAAAAAAAAAAAAAATGTGAACTAAGCAGAACAAGCGGGAGAAATTGAAGAGATATCTAATTATTCGATTGGTCCTTTTTCGATTTGATCTCGAAATGACTATCCTCTTGAACATCATCTTTGAGGAGAGAGAGAGAAGAAGAGAGAGAGAGAGAGAGGGAGAAAGAAAGAGAGAAAGAGAGAAGGCCTAGTCTTATCATGATGGTACTTTCAAGAGGATAATTCAGGTCCAGAAAGTACTTGTTTCGGAATAGGAGGAAAGATTTGAATTAA
Organism: Onchocerca lupi; assembly: GCA_028564675.1. NCBI lineage: Eukaryota > Metazoa > Nematoda > Chromadorea > Rhabditida > Onchocercidae > Onchocerca > Onchocerca lupi. The sequence continues at coordinate 9,053 of JAOVVO010000544.1, forward strand.
CATCTTTTCCTCTTCCTATCTTGATTATGAACACTTTCAATTTCTACTATTTCTCTTTTCTCATTCTTTTTTACCCTAGCAATTTATCGATCCAAGGAATTTGGCCTATAAAAGCTTATTTCAGCTTATTCTTTTGGCTACTTATAAGCATATGCTAGATGTATATCTTAAATTTTATAGGCTCTTGTCTCAAATTTTTACATTTGCAATTTATGAGCCTAGTTTTCAAAGCTAAAATCTTAAGACAAGAATAACGATATCGATGGAACAAATTGTTGCAACAATAAATTAAAAGTTATTGAACGAATTGATTAACAATAAATTGAATTTTATTGAATAATTTGATCAATAATAAATTGAAATTATTGAATAAATTAATCGTTCTATACATAAAAGTTATATTTTATGGAAATTTCATTATATATTGTGATAAATTGTATAATTAAGTAATTAAATTAGAAATATTATGCAATTAAATTAGAAATATTAACGCCATTTTGGCTTTATTAATTTAGCTTAATTTTTACAGACAAATATTAAATCGATCAATTTACATTCAAATTCGCATGGAAATTTGATTACAACTGCAACATTAGTATAATTAAATTGGAAATGTTGAAAATGTTATTTTCAACTTAATTTAATTTTCATGAATATATTAGCAAAATATGAAATATTTAATTAAATGTAAAATAAACAAATTTCTCATGAAAAGTTTTTTTCGTTCTTTTCTTTGCTGCAATTAAAACTTTAATAATTCTTGAATTTTATCAATATTTCGAAGGATAAAAATATCAGATACACTTGCTCATACATGTTTTATTGATGAATTGTTTGGAATTTGTTAAATTTTTCAAGAAAAAAAAAAATGTTCACGACAAATTTGACATTTTTCAAAAATGTCAACAACAAAAAGAGGAAAAAAAAACGAAAAAAAGTTTGAAATTTTACGGATAGATTGTTTTTGAATCTAAAATAGCAAGAGAAATTTTTGGCCAATTTCAAAATTCATAGTCCAAATAATTTTAAAAGCCTTGTAACTGATTATAATTATTTGAAGGTGATAGCTTATCGTGTGATACCTCAAGAGAATTAAATACTGGAAAAAAAAAATCATTTCTCATTAGCAAAAAGTAAGCCACACTAAATTATTTTCAAATTTTTTTCAAGCTTAGAAATTTAGCAAAACTCTTTTAATGTAACAATTTTGCAGGGATTTTCTTTGATTTTTTCAAAATTTTTCGAGAATTAAGAAAGGAGAAGCCAGTTAATCATTTATTTTTAATTATTATCGATTGCCAAAAATTAAATGACCCGAATATCCAAGCTAACTATATCCAAATCAGAGAACTGATTGATAGCTGATATCAAGAATTTTTATCGGGAATTTTATTCAAGAATGATATTTCTATATACTAGGCGGAATTTTTAATTCAATAGATCGAAGATCAATTTAATTAAGCTAATTAAATGTTTTTTATAGTACTTTTATCTAATAATATTCAGATATCAATGGATTAAATAAATTTGTTCGAAATAAACAAGCAAAAAAAAAAAAAAAAAAAAAAAGAAAAAAACTAATCAAGTTGATTAATTAACCAATCATTTTTTTGTTTAATTTAAATTTAAGATTTCCTGTTTAAATAAATGAAAAATTAAAATTGTTGAAAAACCTCGAAAAAAATCAACAAAAAAAAAAAAGAAAGAAATTTCGAAAAGAAAATAAAAAATCAAAAATAGATTTAAACAAAATAAATTATTATTTAAATTCATTTTATTAACAAATTTTCCCTGTTTACGGAAAAAGATTAATAATTCCATGGATATCAATTGATTTCAGATTATATTTTCTCTTTTTAAGAAGCAATAAAAATAAGAGAAAAATTGTCGTTTTGCTTGCAAATTAAGCATTTTTATTGCTTCTCATATTTTCAAATAAGTACTACAATTAATGGTTTAAAAATATGAAATATGAATTGCTATAATTATTAATTCAATTAAATTTTATTGAAAATTTGATGCAATTGAAATTTGATTTTTCAATAAAATTTTTATCATAATTTAAATTCCATTTTGAAAATATCATGTACAATTGATTTTTCTTCTTTCGATATTTGTTAGATAAAATTCTTGCACTTTCTCATTTGCATTTCTCGAATTAATTACCTATTATTTCCAATTAATAGATAATCATTAGATAATGCTATACTAATTTTTAATTATTATTAGTTATTACAGCAATTCATATTTCATTTCTTCGATATCGTTGAGATAAAATTTTTCTTTTTTTCTTTTAAATTTTTTTTTTTTTTTTTTTTTTTTGATAAATTACAAATGTACAATTCAATAGATACATTTTCCGTTTTAATTGTTCATCTCTTCTGTCCAATAGTGTATCATCGATATCGATTGATTTCAATTTAATATTTCTTAGATGGAATGAAATAATTATTATAATTATTTCTAATGCAATATTTCACTTTTGTGCAACTTTCATTACATTACATCTGATAATTTTAAAAATTAATAATGATTTATCCATTATTGATTGATTAATTGTTTATTTTTTTTAAAAATATCCTTCAACAAATCAATTCGAAAACGAATAATCATTTATATTTTAATACGATGATGATACTAGCATTTTTCATCCGATTATAAGCAGGTTTTTATCTTAACTTTTTTTCTTATCATTTCTTCGGAACTTTTGTTTTGCAATAATTGGAAGTAATTAAAGTGATCAATCATTAGTTCCGGGTAGTACCGATACATCAATTTAATTTCTTGAGAAAATAGCAAAAATGTCAACAACTATTACAATTACTAGTATTGTCTATTTTGAATTTTCAAATAATTCAAAGTATTCCTTTTTTTTTTTTTTTTAATGTAATTTAATTTATTTCTTATTTTTTATGAATATGGAAATAAATTTTAAATTCAATTGTTAACTTGAATGAAAACTTTTCATCGACAAATTTCAATAAATTTCAATTTAAAAAAAAAAAAGAAAAAATGAAAAATCCAAGTCGAAAAAAAACATAAAAAGTTCATAGAAATTAATTAATTTTTGTTCAAATGTGAAAAATATAAACAAATTTCATCATTCATTAACCTTAAAAATCATCTCTCGAAACTTTTCCTATATTGAAAGTTTTATTGAAACTGAAATTTGATGCTTTTTGGAAGTTTGGATCTGTCCTTTTAATGAGTTTAAACTTTTTTTTGCATAATTAAGGTTTAAAATTTTGTTTAATTAAAGTTTTATCAGATGATAGAATCATGCCAAATTTCACGCCCAAAAGAGTTTAGATCTGTTCTTTCTTTACTGAGTTTGAATATTAAATAATTAAATGTGTAATTGAAATTATATTTCGAAAATATAAAATTTAGAATTATAAAATTTATTTTTTATTGAAATTTGAAAAAAAAAAAAGGACTTGAATCAATGAAAAAAAACTGTGAAATATGAAAATCACTCCATGATAGATGATTCTTAAAATATTTCATTCCTAAAAAAATTAAATATTAAAGATTTTCAATCATGGTCATAAAAAAACAACAGAAAAAATATGATGTACAGTTAAAAGAAGCGTAAAACACGTATGATGCAACGTGAACTCATATCTGGAATACGTGCAGTAATATTCATTATTCTTAGTGGAACGTGAAGTCATCTGTAAGAAACGTATATTATTTTTAGCCTAACATCTTACGTGAAACACATTCACGTAAAAAACATATTTTCAATATGTGTTTTACGTGAGTGCTCATGTCAGACTAAAAATTATACAAGTATCTTAAGTTGGAATTCACGCTGCACTAAGAGTAATAAACGGCATTCCACGTGAGAATTCACGTTCCACTAATTCACGTTGCACTAAAGATAATATGTTTTATTCCTAAAAAAGGTTAATTATTAAAGATTTCGAAGTTAATCTTCTTAATGCAACTTGAACTCTCATGCGGAATTTTTCTTGCAACCATGCTTATTTAAAACAATTAACAATATTTTATTCATATTCAGAGAACAGAATAATGGATGATAGAAATAAAATTAAATGAATCGAATAAATTGGAAATTGAAATGTTTTTTTTTTTTTTGTCTTAGAATAATGGAAATTGATCAGCTTGAAACTTCAAGTTTGTTTTGTTGCTCAAAGCATAAACTATCAATTTTTAGATAAGCAATGAAAAAGAAACATAATTATGATATGATTTTATGATTAAAATTGAAAATTTGAAATGAAAATTCAATTTTTCAATGAGCAAATTTACAAAAATTTCCTCTGTTAGATGAAGATAAATATAATGATTTTTTTTTTTCTATAAAAATTTTAATTCCATTATTGATATTTTGATCATTAAATAAATTGCTTTTGTTATTCAAATATTTCAAGATAAGAAGCATAGAGAGGGGAAAAAATTGAATTTATCTTTTGCTGGAATAGATTATTCGTCAAATTTTTAACATAAAACAAGTTTTACCATTTTGATTTCAGATTTTTTCCTGTTGTTTACATGTTTAAAAATCAAATACTTTTCGACTATCGAATAGAAGAAAAATTTCTATCATTCATTATTGATAATTACAAGTTTTAGAAAAAAGTTGTGAGAAAAATTTAAAATTAGGCCTTTTAAATTTCAAACATTTGAACAGGAAAATATTGCGAAATTCTAGTTCTTTTTTCCGGAAATGAATTTCTTGCAATTAATATACAAAAATTTTAGCTCGAAATTTTTTATTGATATATTTGATAAAATTTGTATAAAAAAACTAATTTAATTTGATTTATTGAAATAGTTTTAATCCAATTTTATCCATTTCTGATTGTTTATTTTTCTTTTTTTTTTTTCACAGATTTAATTTTGAGCATAATTTTATTTATTTGAAATTTTAAAATTTTAAATCCTCCATTGATATTTATCATAAAATTTCTCTTCGTTTATCAATGAATCATGGAATGATGACAATTATTTGAAATTGTTTTAATTTTTTTCAAAAATCATAGAACTATGAAAAGTCTTTTTTAAATTTTTTGTTTGATTTTGAGCCTTTGCGTCATCATCGTTGACAAACATTTTGATTCTAAATTTTATTTACAAAGCTATTAGATGATCGAAAGTTTCAATGGGTTTACTTTTCTATCAATATTATTTATTTAATATTCCATTAACTTTTTTTTTTTTTTGCGACTTTTCTTTTGCGATCATTTTATAATACTATCATTATATAATTAAAATAGAAATTCTAGTGAGAAAAAATTTAATTTGAAATTTTATTAAAAATAAATTCAATTTATTTACGCTTGAATGTGTGAATCATCTGGCATTACGTCAAATCTTCACAAATTAAATTTTAACCTAACCTAATCACACATACATCAAATTAAAAGTTTTTAATAAAAATTATTCAATTTGAAATTTTATAGAAATGAATTCAATTTATTACCTCATATAGATAAATCTTGCAACGTCAAATACGTCAAAGACGTATGTACACACGTTTAGACACTTTATAATATGTTTTTGTACAAAATTGAATCAGAAAACATATAAAATGATCAGAAGCGAATCCATTAATCATTAATTGTTGGTTACGGCATGGATAATTAAGATAAGAGTAATTAATTACGAATAATTAATCATTCGCAGTAATGTGGAAGATATTTGCCGAACAAATTGATCGCTAATAAGAAACGAGATTTTAATTGAAAATTCAATAATTACTTACAAATTATTAGTAAAATTGGAAAAAATAATTTTTAAGAGATTATTTTCGTCAAAGATACAATTCAAAATTTCCAGTTTTCAATTTCTCGTCATCAGTTAATTCGTTGAAGTTTCTCTTCAAACTAAAAGTAAAAAAAAAAAAAAAAAAGAGAACTTTCTTTTTTATCATCTTTTTCAAATATTTTGATTAAATTTCACTGATAAATAAAAAAATTTTGTCAATGAATTTATTTTTAAAAGAAGCATTTTCATGAAATAAATAAACTTGATTTATTGACATATAATCAGCTTCAATTTTTCTTTCCAAAATTTTTCTTTTTTTTTTTTTTTTTTTTTTTGATCAAAAAATTGCTTTCCACTTTTAAGCAGCAAAAGTTATCAGAACAGATCTTTTTTTTTCAGATATTAGTGATATGCTGATAATCCTAATATCTATAATATCATGAAAATCTTAATATCCAATTTCCTAATAAATTTACCTTTGATGGTTGTAATACTGATGAATAGGTCAAGATGACGATATCATGAATATACGCTGAAGTAAAAATCTATTGCTTTTAATTTCAAAATTGGATTCGAGATATTTTAAGATCACTAATGCATCACTTATCAATTTTTGATCTGATCAATACAACTTTCATTTGATTTTATCATTAAATAAATTCAAAATTATTTTCAATAAATTTATCGAGTTAGAAATTTAAGTTTTTTTTATTTTTTCTCTGTCACATACTGTTATCAGATATCATCAATTTTAGTGCAATAGATGACTACATTATGATGTAAGATGATGCAATTCATAATTACTCTCAATTTCCGGTTTACATACGTGTAAAATCAATAATTTATTTTGCGAAAAAGTTCGTATTATTTGCGAAAAATTTTTCATATTTTACGGTGATTTTTTGCTTCCTATTCTTTTCTTTATACAAAGCAAACATTTTGGAAGCTGCATGCATTGATTTCATAAATTTTTGAAATGCAAAAAAATTTTATCAAAATTTTTAATGAAATTCGAACTAGTTTTACCAAAAGCAATATTTTAAAAATTGATTAATCAATCATTTTGGTTAATAATTCGTTTTTATCAACGATAGACAAAATATTTCAAAATTTTATTAAAACTACCTGTTACTAGCTTGTATTACCTGCTACTTGCTACCTGCTAACTACCTCTTTCACCTTTCCAATCAATCATTTCCTTTTTAAATTTTTTTCCAGTAATAATTTTTCAAGTTTTTATTAATTAACAACAGTTCGTAGTTCATGCTGTACTATATTATTTCCAAAAATAATCTTTTCAAGTTTTCGTTAACAAGAGTTCATAGTTCATCTTGCAATATTATTTGATATTATTCATGTATTTTTTCTTTTTTTCCGGAAATAAGAATTCATAGTTCATCGTGTAATATTATTTATGATTTATTCTTCTAGAAGTCTTATAATTGCATATTTATTTCAAAAAATCTATATTATTTAAAGATTTTCAAATAATCGATCAATAATCGATCATCAAGAATTACTATTCTTTAATTACCTAAATGATTTGTGGTATTTTGGAAAATTTCAAACTGAAGATTTCCTAAAATTCCAAACTAACAATTTTCCAAATTCCGTTAAAAAAATTACCCATTTCGCCTTTGCAATCAATCATTTCCTTTTTAATGGAATTTAGAAAATCATTGCTATCAACTAATAATGTTTAATCAATTAATTAATTGTTTAATCAATTAATTATTTATCGATGAACACCAAATCAATTTTGATCGTTCGAAAAATGTGCAAATTACAAAATCAGTCGATAATTTCATTTAAAATACTACAAATCAATCAATAATTCATTTTTTTTTTTTTTTTTTAATTATTATGCAATTTCAATTTTTACTGGTTGTCATTTGATGATGAATGAATTATTTCTTTTATTTTTTGAAGAATGAAAAAATGCCTTTAATATTTAAAATTTCGATTTAAATCGAAAGAAATGCTATTTAAGAATTATTTCAAACAAAATGACAAATTATTTCTACTTCATTACTACAGAAATAGAGAGAGAGAAAGAGAGAGAGAGAGAGGGAAGGAGAAAGAGAGGGAAAGAGAGAGAGAGAGAGAGAAAGAGACCCCTTTTTTTTACAGAAGAATTCTCCGTAGCAAACCGGTTAATTCCATTTTATACTGAATTTTAATTTGTGTCATTATGACGGCTTTTACAAATACATACACATATACGCATACACTCACATACACACATACATCCACATACAACATACGTCCACATACACACATACATCCACATACAACATACATCCACATACAACATACATCCACATACACACATACATTTACATACAACATAAACTCACACACACACACACATACACTCACACAAATGTAGATATGTCTCCAACGACAGACAAAGTTTGTTGAAATATGAATTTTAATCTTTCTCGAATAACGGAAAGGTCTTTTTTGAAGTAGTATTTCTCTCCTTTTCTTCAAAGAAATCTTATTGGCAGAAATGATTTTTCACTTATCTTCTGGTATTTGCATTGTATTTTAAGTTGGTTTGACCTCTGACCTCCAAAATATTTTCTCACCAAAAAGTTACTATTACAACAACAACAAAAAAAGTTGCTCATAATGATATTTTTTATGGTATGGAATCAAAATTAAGAGAATTTAATGTTCATTTTTCTTCGATAGTCTCTTCATTTGTTATTCATTGATTGAATTTATTGCAGCAAATCATTGATAGGTGATTTTCTTCAGTGATAACATCGATCTTTTGTGATAATATCTGTGATTGATCACTTTGCCTAACTTTATCATTTTTGTCCTAATATTATCCTAATTCAATAATGTGTCAAAATAAAGGAAATAAAAAGAAAACTATAACTTTTCAAAAGTATCCAAACTCATGAAATTAATTATAATTAGATTTTTAACTGATCAATCCGAACTTATGAATTTCAAACTTATCAATTTAAATTAATAAATCTATAACTGACTAATTTCTTATCTTGCTCTCAATAATATTGATTTATATGCTATTTTTTTGTGAAAATAATATTTAATCATAATTAATTTGGCAAGTTTCATTTTTAAATTATTAAAAGAATTTTCTGGAAGGAAATTTGAATAAATGAAGCTTATGTTTTCAATTCAAAATTTCTTTACAAAAATTTTTCCATTTATACTAATTTAGAAGAATAATTTACAACATTTCTTGAGTTTTACAAGTTTGATTAAAATGGAATCACACCTTTCATTTCTTGAATAATTAATATGAATTATGGAAGAATTAAAAGTTTGATAATAAATTTTTTAAATAAAACAATATTGATTGATAAAATGATTTCGATAATGATACCAATTATTTGATTCATATGATATGTAAAAATGTTTGTCTATTTTTTTGAATTTTCCATTTTTTTTTTTTTTGTTATTGAAGAAAATGAACGAAAGATTCTTTATCCTTGAAAAATTTACTTCTTCATTTTTGTTTTAAACAAAGAATATTTTGAATTTTGAAATTCTATTTTCTTTTTTTTTTTGAAGTTTCATTTTGAAATTCTATTTTGAGTTTTGAAGTTTTCATTAGCAAATTTCCATTTGATTTACCTTAGTATATAATAGCATTTTGTGTTATTTAAAACAAATTTTTTTAAAAATTTTATGAAAAATAATAAAAATTGCTGAAATAGTGTTAAAATTTTCTTCAAAATTTCGGCAATTTTTGATTGATTTATACGAATTTTTGCTTTAAGATTGAAAATTTAAATCATAACATCGATTTTTTCGAACAAATACTTCCGTCAAAATATTTGTCATTTTTGAAATTTATTTTTGCTTAAAATCAAAATTAAATTGTAACTAGCACAACAGATGGTCTATTTTTGGAAATGAAATACTTTCTCGTATTTTAAGAAAGGAAATGAAACGCAAATTTAACAAATTACTTATGAATCATTCCGTTTGGATCGATTAAAATTGCCAAATTGAATATAATTTGTAAAAAGATGATTGGATCATTAATTATTTGCGAATTAAAGTAAACTAAAATGATCGATTAGAATAGGCTGAAATGGATCAACTAAGCATAGCAATATGAAAAAAAAAAAAAAAGAAAAATCGAGAAATTACAAAAAGGTATTAAATGATCAAAAATTAAAATGAATTGAAATAATTTACAGAAAAAATGAAAATTCTCCATATGATTAATTAAAAAAAAAAAAAAAAAGCGAAAATAGAAAATATATTCGAATAATCAAAATAAATTTTCATTTTTTTTTTTAATTTTAAAAATTCACAGTAAAAAAATAATATATGTAAATTATTATTTGTAATTATTATTTGGAAATTATATGAAATTAACATTTCATCCCGGTACATTTCAGAGATTGAATCTAGCGAAAAAAAAAAATGAAAAATTCAACAAAAAAAAAAAACAATCTGATTTGATCTAATGATTTGATCTTATTTAAGGATTATTTTACGAAATGAGTTAAGGAAATCTATAGAATATGTTTACGAATATTTTCCGTTTTATTTATTTAATTATTTTTGATAATTTTTTCTTTTTAAATTTTAATTCGTAAAGATTTGTACAAAAAGATTTGTTGAGATACTAATACTAGGAAGTACCAGTTTGCGATTATTAAATTTAAAATATGCGGGCGAATAGAATCGCAATGCTTCATCAATTATTCGCTGATAGGTCAAGAAGAAACTAAATTATTTCCGTTTCGCAGAATCGCGAATTCAACCTTTCTTATCTCTTATCTTATCTAATAATTTATCTCCTCCTTCCATATGTTACTTTTCTTCCGCTATTTTCATTTACTCATTTATATTTCTAAATATTTAGAATAATAATAATAATAATAATAATAATAATAATAATAATAATAATAATAATAATAATAATAATAATAATAATAATAATAATAATAGTAATAATAATGACAATAACTCAAAAAAGTTTTTTTAATTATAAGTTGAAAAATTTAGAAAAACTTCTTTAGAAAAATATGTGCATTTTTTCCACAATTTAAATTCACGATTCAATTTTTAAATTTACACAAGTTTCAATTTGTTCTTCAATTCTACTTTAATTTCATCCATCATTAGAACTCAAAAGAATATGAAGTTTATATAAATGACCAATCATAAATTTGTGTCACATATATCCTCTTTTCATTTCATCTTTTCTAATATCACATTTACGATTTAATTAGAAATCGAAAATTATAAAAAGAGAAAAATAAAAGATTAAGATGAGAAAGTATCATTGAAATTAAGAAAGTCACAAAATAAATTTTATTTTTCATCTTTATTTTATGCGCAACTTTTTTTTTTGATTGAATTTTCTTTTATTTAATTTTTTACAAAATTTTATTTTTTTTTCTTTTATTATAATTCCTATAACAGCTTGGATATTTGGAATCATGTCATCATATTACGGTAATAGCAATAGATGACATTTGTAATCAAGCCATTTTACAGTAATGACTGAACGATAATAATAAATAAAATAAATTTTTCAGGAAGTGAAATATTATCAAGGAAGTAAAATTTCCAGGAAGTAAAAGAATTGTTTCAAAAAAAAAAAAAAAAAAAAAAAAAAAAAAAAAAAAAAAAATCGAATAATCATTATTACTTCATATACTGATCAAGTTTATTGTTTTTATAAATTTTCAACTTTTTATCTTCATTTTTAAACTTTAAATCTTTTCATGTCTAATATTGATAAATCTGTTCCTTTTGCTGCCGTTGTAATAATGTGATCAAAATTAGTGATAAATGAAAAAATATCATTAATTGACAATCTCTTAAATAAGACGAAACTATTGATCGAAATAATCTTTGCTATGCTCTATAATTACTAAAATTTACAATTTTATTACTATTTTTTTAATAAAAATTACAATTATTAAAAATTTTTTTTTCTTTCTTTTTTTTTGCATTCAATAGAATATTAATCGATAAGTATTTAAAGTTGAATTAATTGTGATAGAATCAATGCTTAAGATTCTAATAGAATAAAAAACTTCAAAGTCCATTTATTTGGAAATTTGAAATTTTTGAAGCTTTTTTTTTTTTTTTAATTAGGATTTATAATTAATGATAAAAAAAAAAAATTATTTCACGTTACTGAAGGTTGTTTAGAGCATACATATGCACATAATATCATGTAATTACATTTGTTTTGGATTTGAAGCTTTAAAAAAGTTTCAAAAACTTCAAATTTCAAAAATTTCAAATCTTCAAAAAAAAAAAAACATCATAAATACTTTAATCCATCTCATATTATTTTCTTCTCTCTTTTTTTTTTGACTTTTTCAAAATTGAAACTTAAGCTTCTTCAAATTAACATCCTTTTTCACGTGATTACGTATGTGATCACGTATGTGAACATTGTCAACTTGTAAGTGTCGTAGCGCTTTTTTGTCATATCATCAATATCAATGTCGCATTGAAAATATCTTATCAGTGTTAGCAAGTTTAATCAATTCATCCAGTGATAACGGTAACATTACTGTAAGTTAATTTCTCAAATTTTACTTCTTTTTCGATTGAAAACAATGGAAAATGATTTGATTTCGGCAAAAGGAATTCATTTTCGATATTTTCGTCCTTTTTCATTATTTTAACAAAAAGTTCTTTTTCTTGACAAAAAGTCGTTTCTTTCTTTTTTTTTTTTTTTTTTTTTTTTTTTTTTTTTTTTTTTTTTTATAATATTCTAGCAATGAAATGAAATGAACCGTTAATATTGAACTAAAATTGATTACTAATTCGATTAATTACTGATTCTCCATTAATTAAATTGAATTAATTCGATTAATTGCTAATTTTCCCCGCCAAAAACGAAAAAAAAAAAAAGAAAAAAAAAAGGAATTGAAAGAAAGCGAATGTAAATATTTCTAGGATGAAAATGAAAAAGCATTTTCAAAAATTTTATAACAAAAATTCAGTGAAACTTGTTTGAAATTTTGAGAACAAATGATAAAAATTATTGCTTGAAAAAATGTAAAAAAAAAATGATGAAAAGGAACAAACAAAAATGAATTATTCATTAGAAGAAATGCAATGGAATGATTTGAAATTTTTCCTTTAAAATGTAATATATTTGTTTTTATTATAAAATTAAATAAATAAAATTTCTTGAATTTATATTTCATTAAAATAATTTTTCTTTCATCATCATTTCTATTTCCTTTTTTTTTCTCTTTTCCTCTTCAATTTTTTCAATTTTACGAATAGAAAAAGTTCTTTTTTTTTTTCTTCCTTACTGAGTCGTTTTTGTTGATTCATTTTTTCTTTTTCATTTTTTTTTTTTTTTTTTCACATCATCATTTTCTTAAAATTTTTGTGCAATAACAGGTTTGCTTGATCAGTTCGTCTTTTCTTTTCTTCTTCTTCTTCTTCTTCTTTCTTTTATAAAATACATATTTTTTTTAGTTATAAATCAAATTTTTCATTTCCGATTAAGCAAAATTTAATGATATTTGATAAATTTAAGCTAGAAAAAGAAAAAAAGAAGAAAAAAAACATCCATGATTCATTAATTCATGAAAAGATATGCAAAAAAATTCATGAAACTTGTTAATTTTTTTTCCCTATCTTAACATTTTATCAAATCAATAAAATCAATAATTCATGAAATATTTGTCCGAAAAAAAAAATCAAATTTAAAATTAACTAAAAATTTTTATATTGTTTAATGGAAAAATTATTATGAACAAAATTATAAAAGAATTTCAACTTTTATCAATTAATCTTTCAATGTTCTATTTTGAGCTTTCAAAAATTCTGTTGAAATATGGATTTTGTAAATTTTTGGTGTTATTGGATTTTTGGAGTTTTTAGAGTTTTTTGGATTTTGGAGTTTTTTTTTTTTTTTTTTTTGATTTTTTTGGATTTTCGGGATTTATTCTTATAATTTTGATATTTTAAATCTTCCATATAATAAATCAACAATTATTGAAAGAAGGATTGGACAAAACGATATTAATGTTAAGTAATTCTACAACAGTTAGTGTCATTTTTGATAAAATTCATATACAGTAGGAATTTAAAGAATATTGAACAACAACAAATGGTACTGTAATCGTGGAATACTGTTTGATTTTTTTTTTCCTCTTTTTTCATGTATCACTTCAATTTTTCTGTTGAGAAGTTTGTAAAAAATTTTTTTAGAATAATTTTGAATAATTTTATGAGAATGAGAAATGCTCCTTTCATCGTTAATTACAATGATAATCTTGAATTCAGAAATAATCTCTTAAATTAATTCCATATTTAAATTTATACTAAAATTTTTTTGCCAAGAAAAAATGTCTAGAATTATTAAGGGAATTGATTTCAAAAAGACGTTTGATACCGTAATACTTCTGTTTTTCAGGATCTGTTTATCCGATCATTCAATCGACATTCTAAAAGAAACTCGAAAATCAAATTTTTTCAATTTAAGTAATTCTTTTTCTAGCTTTTAACTTAATTAGAAATTATTTATAAATTTAACCAAATAGCTGCCAGCTCAAAAAATCAATGATTGATTTAAAAAAAAAAAAAAAAGATATCATTAGATTTAGAAATCTCTTGACAAAAAAACTGAAACTTTTAGGACTAATTAAATTCATTAATTAATGATTAGTTTGGGAAAACTCAGTTGAGAGAAACATTCATAGAAACATTAGGAATATTGAATTAATACTAGAAATTTGTATAATGAAATTGACCGAATGATGATTTATTGGCGACATCATACAAACGTTTCTGCACAATATTAATTTATGGCTCAATATCAAATAATTTGGCCTTACTCATTCTTGGCTTATTTCAAACTTGTCCCTAATAAAACTGAATTTGATTTTCCAAAGTTCGAATGGTTTGATCAGCAATTTTCGCATAAACAATCTAATTCATTTAGTATAGAATGATCTTTTTTTAATAGATCACTCGAACTATATCCCATAAAATGTTTTTTTTTTTGAATGTTAGTTTGTGGCCCAGTCTCAAACAATTGTCCTTCCTCATTCCTGGCTCATTTCAGATTATCTATTTCAGTTTAATAAAGAAACAGCATCATTTTCCTTCAAGTAATTTGAGCCAGATATCGCCCAAGTTGCATTCTATAAAAATATCAATAATTCTACCGGCGGGAAATAATTATTGCATACCGTCGCAACCTGATAAATAGGTCAGCAAAATTCGAGCAGTCGATAAATTGGTAGTTAGAGGATACAATACAAAAAGTTTGTGTTGGTCTTTTTTTTTCTACTATATTTGCTGTGTTTGGTACGGTCGAGTGTTGGGATCTATTCATTCATTTCAATTTCTTGATTATTAGCATTCAATTCAAATTCCTATTTAATGTATCCAATATTTTAAGCTAATTTTAATTTTTTTTTAACTTTTGACTTTAACACTTCCAATACTTGAACATTGGATCCTTATTACTTAATTCCATTTCTTACAAAGATTCGAAACACAACTTTAATACTTCTTGTAAAATAAAATATATGAAATATTAGATCTCGGTCATTTACTTGATTAATTTAGAATTATTGAAATTAATGATTTTCTTCAATTGCAAATTTTTGTTAATTTATTTCTGTATATTTAAGATTTTCAACTTCTCTCATTTCTTCTTTAATTTATTTATTAAATTGGAAGATTTTTTACTTCTAGATTTTTATTTTATTTGAATGAAATAGGTTAAAATTAGTTAAAATAATAACTGGTATTACAAATGTTTGAAAAAAAAAAAAAACGCAATTTTTGTATCAGTTGCTAAATACTTGATTAATATCATAGGAAAAAATATTTCCGAAAATAAATTCAAAATGATGGGAATTAATCAAAAGATAAAACAGTTCGATTTTTTTTCGATAAAAAATGATAGGGATACTATCAATTATCAAATTACAATTGTTTTTTATTTAATGAAGTGCATCAGTTTTTGTTAAAATAGCTCTTTTAAAATAATTGTCAGTGCTTTAATCAGATGTTCTCAATTAGCTTGAAACATCCGGAGGATGATACATTACTTGATTCTCATATTTTGAACTTACTGCCTCCAGGTGTTCAAACCGGAATTATTGAAACATCTGAATGATTGAAATATTCAAATCATATTAAATTATCATTGGGAATTCCTAAATATCAAAAAAATCTTTTTCTATCATTTACCTGCTTACATAATTTTTACTTTATTTCTCTTTTTTCGAGTTCTACTTCAATTATTTTATCATTAATTTAATAAGTTTCCTTTTATGAGATGGCGACGAAGAAAATTCAGAAATGAAATTGATAAAATTTAAATTCTGCTAATTTCAGCTAACGATTGGCTCTTCGTTTCAAACAAAAAAAAGGGAAATAGCACAGCAGTAGCGGTATATTTGTGTATACATGCGTATTTCAAATTCTTCATGATTTCCGATTATTAAAAACAAGAAAATAACGTATTTATCTCCTTTTTTAAATTAATGAAACGAACCAGTTTGGAGCAAAAAAATGAGCAGGATAGATTATCAGTGTATTAGCGGAGCAATCATTCAGAATCAACAACAATAATAATACTTATTGTTGTTGCAACTGTGATTTTTCCGACTGCTCTTGCTAATTTCTATTTTTAAATGCCGAATTGCTACTGCTGTTGCTACTATTATTTCCTAAGTAAAATTTCAAATATTTGGTTTGCTAGCAAATTTCAATTTCCTTATTTGTTCAATCATTCTGCGATAAATACATACATCATTCGTCAAGGATTGCAAGCATACTATCATCGACATTGAAAAGGTTTCAAATTTTTTTACTGGATTTTTCTGTAGTAACCTACAAAATACTGACTTTATTGGAGTTTGGAAATATCATGCAGTGAAGTTAAATCATCAGTTATAGTTAATTTTAAATATATTATTTTAATTATTTGAACTACTTGAAGTATTCTAAAATTTTTAAAAATCAAAAATATCGTTTTTCTTTTTTTTTTTTTTTCAAGCAGATATTTTTGTTTAATTCGCGTGACATTTTATTTGTAATATTATGGTATTATAAAATGGCGTCATAATAAATGCTACATTTATGACATCATTGATTGTAATATAAATCATGAGAAACTAACTATAAATGAATCATGAAAATGATATAACTATAAGCAAATCAAAGCATAACATTTTAACAATATTCTTAATCAAACTAATGGAAAATTCAAAGTGTTTTAAAAAGATTTGGAGTCAAATAATTTATAGAAGTATAAAGTGAAACAACTTATAAAAATCTGAAATTCTGAAAAATTATAGAATGGTTTTTACTTTTTATTTTTTTTAAAATTTTTTTCAGAGATGTTGCACTAAAAATATTTGAGCAGGTGGATTAGAAAAATAAAATAGATGAACTATCTAGAGGAAAAGTGAATTTTAAAATAAAAATTTGATGCTATAGCAAATTAAAATTAATAGCTGTATGTGTATGTAAGTTGAAAGTATTATCGTAAAAATCCCATAAATGTAAAAATATGAAATGATATTCTAATCTCAATTAATTCTGAATAGTTCGGAACAGCAGCACTAGCCTAGTTGAATTAGTTTTGAAACATCAGAAAAAATCAAGTCTTTTAAATAATAAAAATTTTTCAGGATAACAGAAACTTCAAATAGATTGCCTAATTTTGTGACACTTATTTGATAGCTGATGATGAATTATTGCTTTTGGACTATTACTCCAGAAATAAATATCTCACATATGTTTCAGGAATAAATTACTTTAATACTAATAATTTAGAGCACTACTCTTGAAAAACTCCTGGTATAATTATATGCCACAAAAAAAACTAATAAAAATCCATAAAAAAAAAAAAAGAAACTAATAAAAATCTTCTAGAAACTAATAAAAACTAATAAAAGCTACAAATGAGGTTAAATTGAAGCAGGATTTCATTTTGAGATGGGAGAAAATTAATCAGGTCTGTGCAAATGATGGATTAAAATTTGTAATTGAATTTGTACTGAAAATATATGATCAGAATGGATTTTGCTGTGTAAAATTTTACGTGAAATCGTTAATTTTTACTTTGATTGATCTTCAGCATATTTTGTAATTTTCAAGATACTTTGCACTATGATATTTTAACTATTAATTGTGCAGATTAAATTTCCATTAATATAGATCTATTTGTGATCCTAAATTAAATTGTCATTTACTACTCATATTTAAGTGAAATTTATCAATTTTTCTTAAATGTGTTTCAATTGACATTATCATCATTAATCATCATTATTTGTTCATAGCTTGAATAAATCTAGATTATGGTACCAGTTTCCTTATTACTACTAGTAAAAGTGCTACGGAGGAATAGCGAAGTGTAATTAATTACTAGTAATGATGAAACTACGTAGGAGGGTTGACAAAAGTTTGGAAACTTGTTTTGCTTGACTTCTCACTTGTTTATATGAGCAAGAATTTAAGTTACCTCTGTCTACAAATATATATATATATATATGTTCGTTCTATCAATTTTTGTTTTCATACGCAAAATAAATTATTCTTTGCGAGTTGTTTCTTAATTGCTTCTAATATTTTTAATTTGATAGAACATATGTTTGTATGTTTTTTTCTTTTCCTTACCACAGAAATTGATATTAAAAATCTGATTAATTTCTGATAGGTTTTGCAATACATATTGACATTAACATTTCATAAGCTTTTATATACATATAGAAAATTCATTTTTTTATTGAAATGAAATGCATTTGACCATATCTACATAATATATATAATTTCCTAATCTTCATAATAGATGAATATTTTTCAATTTTTCTTTTATTTTATTTCCTGTTATTTTTTCAGGCCAATATTTTGATTTATGAAATAGCTAATTAATATTGCATATTTTCAATCTTACATGTTTTTTTTTTTTTCGAAAATTTTCAAGTTTAATTATTGTTTGATGGAGCAAAATATAACGTCGTATGAATTCAGCAGTCAATTGTATAATGATATTTTAATGAGATGAATATTTAGTAGTAAACTGCATATATTATCTCAAAAGAATAGAAATTTTCGATATTCTAGACTTTCGCTTCCTTTTTTTTTTTTTTTAAATTTAAAAGATTTATGCTAAAATTTATATTGATTTGTTAAGAAAAAAATTTTTTTCCAAAATGCAATCTCTTTTTATCATAGCACTGTTGCTCATTTTATGAAAAAATTCTGGAAAAATATTTGAGAAATATTTTTGAATTAAGAAGAAAAATCGAATTTCTTTTTTATCTTTTTATCCAATTTATTTCTTAGAAAAATTTGTTTAAAACGAAATTTTATTAGTTTTTTGATTTTATAATATTCTTTTTTTCTGTTATTGTGGTATGAAAGGAGTGTTGAGATTTAAGATGAAAATTTATCCTTTTTTTTTTCTTGAAATCATTTACATTTCCTTCATCCTTTTTATTACATATATTTCATTTTTTGGTTCAAATTTTTCTCAACAGTTTTTGTTTTCAGTTCTTGAAATATCGAAAACATTTCTATTCTTGGACAAACTTTTTAATTAGGAAAGTTTTGATTGGGTATAAACTATGGAATAATTTACTAATTAATTATATAGTTCGGACAGTCGTTGTTGTAAAGTAGGATGAAATAAATAAATATGCTATTCAGTAGAGCAACATAATCTGAAAATAAAACTATAAATAATTTCGATTTACCGTATGATTTTGGATTTAGTAAGTGCATAAGAAATTAAATATATCGATGACCCCTGAATAATTTATTGTTGGAAATCTTAATCTGATGGTAGGCAAGAAACTAGTTTTTTTTATTTCTTGCCAGTCGTAATACTTTTATTTTATTTGATAGATAATTTCAAACAGAAATTTCATTATGATTTCAAGCTTACCAGTTGTTTTGTCTTTTCTATGTTGCTTAAAATGTTCATTTCAGATTTTCAGCTTTTTTGAATTGCCATAGAAATAAAAATACTATAAAAAAATTATGCCATTACGAAATTTTCTTTGATGTAATTCTTGTGGTAATTTTCTCCAAAAATGATGCTAAAAATGCTTGGTTTTTCAATTGAATTTTTTCATATTTTTAAATATTATAGAAAAAAACCTCCACAAAAAAGTGAAGTGAAATTTGATGATGAAAAAATTATTTTGCTCACAGTTAGAGAAAATAATCGTAAACAAATTTTGTGCTTCAATAAAAATAAGGAATCTAGTTGAGATCATCATAGGACACGAAATGAATATAGCAATAATTGTTTACAAGTTCTATCAATGAGAGTGAAATGAAAAAAGAAAACTAAAAAATAGCTTTTCAAAAAATAACTTTGTCAGTTTTGCAATTCGCATTATTTCTTATGTTATAAATTATATAATAATTAAGAAAATGATTATAATATTTATAAATTCAGAGACGCATGTTATATCAAATTGATCTGATTATTTACTATAATACTTCTAAATAATCATAATGCAATAACTTTTGTTCGATCAGTCTCGAATATTTTCTTTGTCTTCAGTCATTTACTTCAATCCATTCTTGTTGATAAAAATTACTTTAACTAATATTTCATGAAAGGGTATATGTATATATCAAATATGATCCAGATTATATGGATGAAACTAAACCGGATTAGTTAATATTTTTTTGTTTTCTAGACTAATAAGATAGAAAACAAGAATTTTATTTATTGTAAAGACTTAGTAGGCTTGTATTTCCGGATAGAAGAAATCTTCTTGATATTTCGCCAAATTTCATTTTTAAAATTCATTTCACTTTATTTACTTTCAAAATCGATGTTTCTTTCAAACTTTTTTTTGAATTATTAATCGTAATCACTAATTCTATGTCTTATACCATTGTTTCTATTCAGAAACTTATCTTTTATGTCTATCGTTATAAATGAAATTTCCTTTTTGCTATTATTTATAAAATAACAGAGAAAAAAAGATGTCAAAGAATTTATGAAGAGAAACTTTTTCATTTAAATTTGATTAGGAAAGATGTATATTTGAAAACTGTTTCGAAATATTTAGAGAATAAAAAATTGGTTATTTTAAACTTTATCATATCAGAATATTCAACCACGTATTTAATTACTCAATTTTTGAAGTAAAGATGAGACATAAATGATAAAACTTTATTTTCTTATCATAATTAAAAGAAAGAATTTTTTTTTTTCGAATTATCCATATTGAATGTTACATGATTGTTTTTGAATGATTACTTTATCATAATAATTTTATTTCTGAATTAATTAAATAAAAATAGTGGCGTTTGATCTACTTCATGCAACTTTTCATGTAGCATGACATTCTCAGTTAAGATATGCTGCTATTATTCGCTTATTACTTTATATTCTATCTTATCCTATTTAAAAAAAAAAAAAAAAAAAAAGAAATTCCATACAAATAATATATAAAATCATTACTGATTAAATTCCATGCAGTAGAGATTTACTGAAAATTTCATAAAGTTAGAAAATTTTGTTATCCTGTGAGCTATATTTGTTTGCTAAGTAAACCTCCTTTCACTCACATTGAAATGTCTAATTTCACTTACGTTTGAATAATTTTTAGTTTTATCCTGAAATAAATAATAGTGAATTCGATATTTTTTCAGGATGTATTTGCACTTGGTGAGAATACTCGTTTTATTCGATTGTTTGCAAAAAATTTTGGCCATTGAGCATGATTCGATATGTATAGCTGATGATGATGATACTTGCCCAGAGCCAAGTCATACAGTTATGAGACTTCGCGAGAGAAATGACAAGAAGGCTCATTTAATTGCCAAACAACATGGTTTAGAAATTAGAGTAAGCTGTTGCCAAAATTTGCTAACAGATTATCTATTCCAGTTGATCTTAATATTTGACATGAAATTAGAATTGGAAGTTTGCTAGGAGACAGATTCTTTGAGACTCTCATTTTTCTAGAAGACTCATATCTTTCTTCTTTTTTTCTCTCTCTGCATGTTAATCTCCATCCATTTTAATAATTTTGACAGATGGAAAGTTCTTACTAATTTATCGTTATTCTTAAAACTCAATCCCATCATTATCTATCAGAAGTTAAAGCAATCATTTCAGTTGATTTTTGAATTTATGAAATATATACTATTAATTTAGAGTTTACAGAAAAATGAAGTTTTCAAATTCCAAATTCAATCATAAATTAAATTCCTTGGAGATTTTAGGGTGAGCCATTTCTTGATGATAAATCTTATTTCGTTACTCACATATCAAAACAACGCTCAAGACGAAGAAAACGTGAAATAATTTCAAAATTGCAAGAGCATCCTGATATTTTATCGATCGAAGAACAAAGGCCAAGGTATTACAAGCTTAGTTGCTTAGATTTAAAAAAAAAAAAAAAAAAAAAAAAAAAAAAAATGAATTTCTTCCATTATTTCACATGACAATGACTAGAAGTCAGGGTATAATTTTTTCGAAATTTTATTTTCAATTTTTCATTAAATCTCGACATCACTTTCTAAATATTTAGAGTAAGACGAAAACGTGATTTTATATATCCGGATACTGTTCATGAACTTGCTGGTAGTTCGACCAATATAAGGCATACTGGATTGATATCCAATACAGAACCGCGAATTAATTTTATCCAGCATGATGCACCTGTTTTGCCATTTCCAGATCCGTTGTATAAGGAACAGTGGTATTTGGTATCTTTTTTTTTTTTTCCATTTTTTAAATCTTTTAAAGTCATCTCGATTTCTATTATTTTCGAAATCTGTTGAGTGCTTGAATACTTTACAGGACTGTTTTTCCTTTTATAAAAAAAATTTTGTAAAATACAAACATGTTCAATAGAATTCGAGAGTATAGAAAGTATTTTTTTCTTTTTGCTTTCTTTTTCTGAATATCTTAGCATTAAATACTTTCCAGAAGAAGAATTAGTTAAGATGTTAACGAAACTTGTTCTCTTTTCAATTATTGAGCATAGCTAGGTAGTTTTGACAGCTTTAAATTCAAAAATTTTTGAATAAAAGACTTCCTCAAAAGTTTTTTCAAACTTTGATCCGAAAAATATCAGGAAAGATCTTAATAACATTTTTGAAGCTTGCTCAGAGTACGATAATTCCGAGAAAAACATCAAAATACTGTGTTGCAGAATAATGGTGCTCAGGGAGGTTTTGATATGAATGTACAAGCTGCATGGTTATTAGGTTATGCTGGTCGTAATATATCTGTTTCGATATTGGATGATGGTATTCAGCGAGATCATCCGGATCTGGCGGCGAATTATGACCCATTGGCAAGTACGGATATTAATGGTCATGATGATGATCCAACACCACAGGATGATGGTGACAATAAGTAAGTATAATTATGCTGAGAATCTAAATAGGTGTTTAAATAAAACTGGCGTCTAATAGAGGTGAAATAGACTAAACATGTGAGAAAATCGGCAAACAAATAAACACAATATACTGCAAATAAACTAAAGCAAATAATTCACTGGAATAGATGAGTAAGAAATGCTGTTTTGGATTGAATCGAATAGTGAAATCTTGAGATTTTATCAATTGAGATACTTGAAATACCTGAAATTGGAGATTCGGTAAAAAAAAAATTCAAGTATCCGAACAATGCAAGAGCATTACTATAATTTTATATAGTCAAAGTATGTGTATATTTACAACTCGAGAGTCATTTTCATTCTGATAATGTTGTAGCTAGAGCATTCTAGTCTACCTATTTTTGAGTTATCGGTAAATCAGATTATTCAATCCGAACAAGATTAACATTTGCATTGCATCGCATCGACATTATCCAGTTATTGCCATTTCAGTACTATATTAAGTTGCTTAAACCTAAGCCTAGGAAAAATTAAGATTTTAGCAAATAAAATTTGCTAATTCAAATTCGATTTTAATTGAAATCGGATATTAGAAGGCATATATATTTATTGATATAATGAACATTACCCATAATTCTAATTTATTCACTGGATTAGTATATTCATTGTCGAATTGCAGAATGACACAATTAATTTTTACAGGCATGGTACTCGATGTGCAGGTGAAGTTGCATCAGTTGCTGGGAATGTATATTGTGGTGTCGGTGTTGCATTTCATGCAAAAATCGGTGGTGTACGAATGCTAGACGGTCCTGTGAGCGATAGGTAAGTATCCGATGAGATTAATTGATTGAAGCCCAATTGGAAATGAAATTATTGAGATAAATTTGTTCAATTTAGAGAGAATATTGTTCAGTATATAGTGTTATACCAATAAATAGTTATTGCTTAGTTTTTACATTATTTCTAATTTACTCATGATTGGATTTATCTACAGCTTGTTTGGAAATCATACTTTAGAACAATTTTTAAAAGAATCTCACCTCTGTAATCACACGTTAGGTTCTAAAATTGACATGAAATTTACTTATTTCGATGATAAATAACAAAGTTTATTTAATAAATACTTAAGTTTCTTTCCTTACTTTAATGATAAATAAACAGTAGATGAAATGAACAAATAAAAATCTTGAGTTAGTTAAAAAATTATATGGAATGGATCTATTCAAATTTCGCTTTTATATATTATATATATAAGCAAAATTCCAAAAAATTTTTGCCGTGCTTACAATTTTGACCTCATATTTTATAAGAATATAATCTTCGGTGATTTATTTATTAAATTATGTCCCACTTTAGTGTTGAAGCTGCAAGTCTTTCTCTTAATCGTCATCATATCGATATTTATTCGGCGAGTTGGGGTCCTGAAGATGATGGAAGAACGTTTGATGGTCCTGGGCCGTTAGCTCGAGAAGCGTTTTATCGGGGTGTTAAAGCAGGACGTGATGGCAAAGGAAGTATTTTTGTTTGGGCCAGTGGTAATGGTGGTTCAAGGTAAAAGATTTGAATCTGAATAGAGATTTTAAAAAGCTTTGAAAACAAAATTAAAAAAAAATTTAATCTTGGAAATTTCATTATAGTGATACTGTAATGATGATAGAATTAGAATAATCTGATTAGTAAGGCCATTTACGTTGGTTAAACTTTACAAAAATTTTTATTTCATCTTACAGACAAGATAGTTGCTCGGCTGATGGTTACACGACATCCGTTTACACGCTTAGTGTTAGTTCGGCGACGATTGATAATCGTAGTCCATGGTATCTAGAAGAATGTCCATCAACTATTGCTACAACATATAGTAGTGCTAATATGAATCAACCAGCTATTGTAAGTATGATGTATTTCATTACTTTCATTTCATGATTCTCCTGCGAAGCCTAGTGCTGGCATTTCATCAAAGTAAAAATGGAATTGACTATAAAACAAGAGAGATATATGATCTATAGAAGGTGATAAGTCTTTATACGATATATGATCTATAGAAGGTGATAAGTCTTTATACGATATCTTATCATATCAAGAAGATCATATCACTGTAAACTTATAATTCTAGTAGACTTATTCGAACATTCAACTTAGCGTAATACTGTTAGTGAATGCGCTTCGCTGAATGTATGTTAATATACACTTAACACAGCTGAATATTAGTTTCTTAAAATTGTAGACGTTTAATTCTTCAGTAAGTCTGTCCGTGGACAAACTCTTTCGGATCTTGCTTTTGGTGATTCTTAATTCTTCCAGCAAGTTATATCTACTTTAAATCAAATTTTCAGATAACAGTTGATGTACCACATGGCTGTACTCGTTCACATACAGGTACTAGTGCATCTGCACCACTTGCAGCGGGTATTATTGCTTTGGCACTGGAAGCTAAGTAATGTTTATTACTCGAATAAAATTCCATTTTTTTCATCAAGTAATAGCTGGAAGAAATTATGTACTCTCGAACTGATTTACTGAAGCCCGGGAGGAATGAAGTAACAAGTCGCACTTAAATAAAGAACGTTTTGCAGTTAGAATTCACAAATTGCTCAGCTGTAAAATATGTTACTGTATAATCTAATTATTTCTAAACCATTTTGTTTTTGAGAATTATTAAATATTCATTTTAAGTAAAACTCATTGAATGTTCCATATTTCCCCATCAATTTATTGTTATTTTTAGTCCGAATTTAACATGGCGCGACATGCAGCATATTGTGTTGCGAACAGCCAATCCAGTGCCACTGCTCAATAATCCAGGTTGGTCGGTGAATGGAGTCGGACGGCGAATTAACAACAAATTTGGTTATGGGTTGATGGATGCCGGAGCACTGGTAAAACTTGCACTGATCTGGAAAACGGTACCAGAACAACATATTTGTACATACGATTATAAGCTGGAGAAGCCAAAGTAAGTTGGAGAATTCTTCCCGTAATTTTAGAATTAGAATATAAAAGCAATTTAGATGGACAACATAAAGGAAAATCGCGCAATTAAACTTATGTTTTGAAATATTCTAAAAAATTAATTGCATAGGGTTATCATTTTAAATTATCCGCAATTATGGTGAACTTCAACAATTCAAGTTCATTTTTTGAAGATAATTGCAAATGTGAAAGAAATAAATTCCATTAAAGTAATTTGCAGTAATAATATATTGAAAAAAATAAACTCATTTCTTGTAAATATATAAAATTTTCTCTTTTTAGTCCGCGACCAATAACGGGTAATTTTCAAATGAATTTTTCTCTGGAAGTAAATGGTTGTGAATCTGGCACACCGGTTCTCTACCTCGAGCATGTGCAAGTTTTGGCAACATTTCGCTTTGGGAAACGAGGCGACCTAAAATTAACGCTATTTTCACCACGTGGTACCTCCTCTGTATTACTTCCACCTCGGCCACAGGTTTATTTTATAGATTTCATGTATTACTAGCCGAAAAGTAATTTACTTCCTAGCAGTCCATCATTTATTAAGTCTATTCATTTGTATACGAGATAACTATTTTAATCCAAATGCAAAGGTTCTAAAAAATGCAGTCATCTCTTTGTTGTTTCTATCTATTAGTTATGTGTTAACTTTAATAAACCTTTTATTGATTTCATTTTCTAAATACGCTTTTGTATTATTCAAACTATCCAACCAATTCATTTATTCATCAATAAATATTTGCTGCAGGATTTCAATTCGAATGGTATTCATAAGTGGCCCTTCCTCTCCGTGCAAACATGGGGTGAGGACCCACGTGGAAAGTGGACTTTGATGGTGGAATCTGTTAGTACGAATAGGAATGTTGGAGGTTATTGTTATCATTATTATGTATTTAACTAAATTTTAAATTTTTTGAAGTCTTTTTGAGAAATGTTACGCCTATAATATTAGAATGTCGATGCACGCTGCTGCATTGCTTTCAAGAACTTATTGTTTTGCAGATATGCTACTATATATTTATATTCAATCATTTATTTGATTGACATTTTTAGCTTTTTATTTATTGACCATTTTTATTCTTATTTGTATAATTTTTAACGTAAATATATGTATCATTTTCTAAAATATGGATTTCTATGGTAATTTGTTGTGCTTTTAATTTTGATGCTTGCATATTTTGCAGAAATATTTCCAGGAACATTTCATGATTGGTCACTATTACTGTACGGGACGGCAGAGCCAGCTCAGCCAAATGATCCTCGGCATTCTTCAGTTGTGCCATCTTCTGTTTCAGCTGAATCTCCATTTGATCAAATAACTCAACATATATCATCACAGGTGCATGGACCGCAGTCCTTTTTTTTTTTTCATTTCTTTGCTTATAAAATAGTTAAACCATTTGTTACAGCTAAAATATTTTCAAAAAAAAAGCCTTACAATTTTTTCCTGTGGATTAATCTTGGTATTCATTTCTTTTTCTATTTCATTAAATTTAAGGAAGTGGTGGTAACTTTTATCAAAGAACTTAATTGCTGCTACAGAACTTTCTCCTATATTATTTTGCATTAATTTTTCGACAAATGCACACATTGCACATCGGAGCTTGGTAGCAATAATGCCTAACATGCCTTTTTGCTTATTTGAATTCTAGTTAAAACGTCCAAATAGTCTTTGACATCTCCTCTCCCCCTTTTTCAGCATTGTGTAATTTTTTTGAAACAGAGCTAAGTTTTAAGAGAACTTCTTCTGAATCTCTTGTTTAATTTCAAATTAGTTTCTATGAAAAATTAAAAAATTTTCCTTCTGATCAATAGAACTATTTGAATGTTTTAATTGGCAGATTTAATTTCATTTATTATTAAAATTGGCAGCATTTGAAATGAATGGGATATTGTTGATATAGTTTCTAAGTTCTCAAATTTTTTTTTATTTTCAATTTCACCATTTTAGTCCATGCATTTTTTAAAAACTTTTCTTTATTTGAAACGAGAAATGTGCTTAGTGAGTGGCAAAAAAGAAAGTAGCCATCCATTATGAAAAGTAGTCATCAAACATTATCACCAGTGTTGCCGTCATCGATATCATCATTCACTGTCGTCAGTTCAGGAAAAGAAGGAAAAGCAGCGTGATTCTAGAGATTGGCAACCTAAGAAGGTGGAAAATAAGAAATCGCTTTTGGTTAGTGCTCAACCAGAATTACGGGTATGAGATACTGTCAGCAGTTTCGTGGTTGTTGTGTCATAGAAAAAAAAAAATTAAAAAAACAATTAAAATTTAGAAGATTTGCATGAAGCTCTTTTTCAAATATTTTTTATGGCATGTAGCTTTTCGTTTCATTTAAAATTTCCTTGCAGTGATATTAGATATTAATTCTTCGGATTATTCCACCATCATTTTTCTGATTGTTTGACATACTTAAACTTCATTTGCATTAACCTTCCTAACAATAATCCTTAATCTTTGGATAACTAACCTATAAAGCACATGAAATAATGTGCATGAATTTTTATTGTAAAAGTAACATTTTTTTGATCAGAAGGCATGCTTTTTAGCAAGATTTTTTTTTATCTTCAAAAAATGGATAATATTTAACTGAGTAAATTTTTGCTAAACTTCATAAATCGCAAGAAATCAAAGGATAATTAAATAGAAGTTGAAGTTGGTTTGCCGCATAATGCGAGTGTTTTTACATCTTCGCATTGCATCGGATATTAATTATTAATTCGTGAATAATTTTCTATAGCTTTTAATAATAATTCGGAATGTTTCGCGAAATTTGCTAGTTGGATTTTCAAATTCTTGAGCATGTCCTGAAATGGATAATTTAAATTTACCATCTAGAAAATTTGATATTGTACAAATGCTTTTTATAGCAGCAGCTTTTTTTAGCATGCTGCAGTTTTGATGATTTGCTTTTGCATGACGCTACTAATTAAAATTTAACATGTTATTATTTAGGAATAGAACTGAAATAATGGGTAGCTTTATGTTCTGTATAAATTCGTTTCCGTTAATTAAATGAAAGCGCAAGTGATTTTTTTTTTATTGTTTGTTTCAATAACATAATTAATGCGAATTTTTCAAATTAGTACAAATTCTTTCATAGGGAGAAAAAAGAAAGGAATTGCACTGAGTTAAGTTTTTTTGATCTTTTTGAAATTCTTTGAGTTCAAATATTAGTGAAGTAATCTATTTAGTAAATTCGGTTCGACACTTGTGATATTGCTAATTCGGTTTTTCGCATTGCATGTGTAATGAAATTTTCCTTTTTTTATGCTTTATGAATTAGAATCAGTAGTTTCTATAATGAACAAAAGAAAAAAAAAATTGCAATTACATGATTTCTCAAACTTTTGTTTCCTTACCTTTTTTGTTTTGGTGTGCTGATTATTATTACTACTACTACCATTTTCCGTTTGTGTGTGATTAATTAATTAATCACTTAATGAGTTGCTGATTTGAATTAACGATTTTTCTACAGATCTCACTACCGGTTCTGTTGATGATATTGCAATTGGCCGTCTTAGTGCTTATTATATTAGCTGCAGTATTGGCTTGTCGGCGTGCAACGAAACCTGCATTTTCACCTCCTTCTACTACTACTACTTCTACATCTACTACTGTTATACCTTCTACTATCTCTCTTGCTAAGTGATACTTCAACAGCAGCCATTATACCTCCTTCACCTTCATTGCGTCCTATGACCTCTTAATTTAAGCAATAATAATTTCAAATTTTAGGAATTTCGAAATTTTTCTAAAAAAATGATTTATTTAAAAATAATCAAGTAGGAAATTAAAATAAAGCAGCTTCTAAACGACGAATATATCCAGTCGTCTGTTATTTTCATGTTATCGAGCTGTAAAATTTTCAAACAAATCTTTTGCAATTGCAAGGTTCTATCTGTATTTTTACTTTTTCAACACTTTTGTTACAATTAATAATTAAATGAACTTTTTTTGGCTAGAAATTTTTTAAAAATTTATGCTACTGAGTAAATTAGCTTTAGAAATATTGCTTTATGTTTTGATAACATAATTGTTCGAAGGAAAAAAGATAAAATTTTGTTAGATATTTGTTAATATTAAAAGTTTAATTTTTTAGGGATGTCATTGTATTCGATTTTGAGATATATATTCTGTACATGTTCGTTGGCTTCCTGCATCAGTTTTTCCTCAGAAATTTTTACTGACATATTTCATTCCCATATTTAACGAAATAATTGATTGTGAAACGAATAATTTTCTTGAAACGAATATGTTTCTTTTGTATCACAATATTTTGATATTATCATTATTGTTAGCAGTCTTTTTTTTTTTTAAATTTTTAATTTTGGGATCTTAAAATTTGTTTGAAATTTAGAATTTTCTCAAATTCCTTTTATTTGTAGGTCATTTATAATTTCTCTTTTTCATTGCTTCTTAACTTCAGTTTTAAAATTATCTGACGTTTTAATGAGGAAAGAGGGATAAAGAAACGAATTTTTTGGTCTCATGCCAAGAATTAATTTTTCTAATTTCAACTTTTTATGTCGTGCTATTTTAGTTAGACAAATTAAAGTGTTTCTCTTTTTTAAAGGAAAAAATTAGAATTTTTTCAAATTTAAAATTAAATTTGAGTGAAATAACATGTAACGAAATTGATAGCTAGTCAATGTTATACTATTCATTATTTATAATATATTTTATAATATATTACAAGATTTTTTCCTTGGTATATCATTTCATTCTTTTTAAAATCTGCTCAATTTCTTGAAATTTTCTACTGGAATTCTCTTTTTCTTCACTTCCTGATTATGCATATCTATTTGATCAATCGATCATCAATCGTGACGTGACGAAACTTTTCGTATTTTATCCAGTCTTTTTTTATTTTGCTGTATAATTCCTTATTCTTTTTTTCTTTTTCATTTTACATTACTTTATCTTTACTTTATTTATAAATTGATTTACTTTATTATTTGTGAGGTTTAGACTATCGTTAGAATTCAGAAAAATTATCTAATTTTTGTAAGTTGCTAAGGTTGCTTAATTCGAAATTTTGGTGAAAATTTCAAATTATTGTTTAAGGTTCAAGTTTTTCTCTCAAACTGTAATCCTGCATGAAGCGAATTTTTCAAATGTAGTTTATTTAATATACTTTACTTTTATTTTTGGTCCAAGAACGAAACTAACTAAAAGTAGTGCGGGTCATTTAGTAAGAATTTTATTAAGAATTGTATTGAATTCTGTTTATCATCTCAGTACAATAGAATGTAAATATGAACTTCATTATGCTTGAACCAGAGTGTAAAGAAGTTTCTATTTTTTTAAGTTACATGCGCAGAGTGACTAATGAAGGTCGTTAATCTTTTGCGAAAAGACAATTTCAATTTATGTCAAATATATATTGCTTACAATTAGATAAGTTTATAGCTATTTGGATACATCATCATTATCGGATTACTAAGCCAAACAATATTGGAAAATTCTGATATATATTATTAGGAAAGATATTTAATTTTACTGAGCTGCTTGGCTTTATGTTTTGTATTTTTTGAAGTATTGTCGTCTTTCTTCAACTTCTGATATTTGAATTTTTGCATAATTCAATGGTTTTTTAAATGCTCGACTTTTTTTTTTTTTTTCAATTAACTATTCATTAATTTTCCAGAAAAGAGAAGTTTTATATTTGTATTAATGTGATTTCCGATGATATTAATTTTTTTTTTGAAATAAGAAGATTTATTTCGATTCCGAAAAATGTAGTTGAATCTTTCAATTCGGTGATTTTTTATTATTCAAAAAGTATATTTGCTTCAATTCTCCCATTATTATTTATACATAGTTATGTTATAAGATTAAACGTAAAAATTTTTTTTCTCACTAAACAGATAAAGTGAAATGAATTTTGTTTTTATGAAATTTAATTTGTAAAGTTTTTATTTTTCGCATATCTTTTTTGAATTTTTCAACGGTTTGCTTTTGTAAACCGTTATGTTATGTGTTTAGTTTTATTTTATCATTTTTGTATCACTGCCACTATCTTTTATAACTTCTCTATCACCGCCATTATAATTTATCCTATAAACTGAGCATGTTTTTTGCTCAGAAAAATAAATTCGGAAAAAGAGCATATTTTAATTTAAAAAATATTAATAGTTAATGCTAAATGATTTAAATTAATCAAGATGATAATGATTAATTGGCATGCCTTATTCTTCCCAGTTCTATGTTCCATTTTTCTTTTTTTTTTTTTTTTTTTTTTCTATAATTGTAATACATTCCATTCGCTCTATTTGGCAGACATTTAATGTAA
The DNA here is from genome assembly GCA_028564675.1 of Onchocerca lupi. Lineage (NCBI taxonomy): Eukaryota > Metazoa > Nematoda > Chromadorea > Rhabditida > Onchocercidae > Onchocerca > Onchocerca lupi. The sequence continues at coordinate 41,385 of JAOVVO010000544.1, forward strand.
TCAATGTCATGAAAACTAAGAACTGGCGAAACTATGGAATCGAAATTTTTGATTATCTTTTCCTTGGATTTTTCTTCTTTTTTTTTTTTTGCAAAAAATGCCTTTTTCTTATCATTTTATGCAAAGGCATTCATTAAATTTTCATATTCATCCGGAAAAGGAAATTTAATCATTGTGAATTACGATTTGATATGAATTAACAAGTTTTTAATGTCGATATTTTCATTTTTTCCGTAATCCTTGCAGTATGACTTGACATTATTCGTGTAAAATAAATCCCGGTTTTGAAGTCATAATCTATGTATATGTGTATATGTATGTGTGTGTATGTGTATGAATTATTTCCGCATATTTTGTTATTAATAATTTTAATGGAATATAATCAGTATTTCGTTTATGTATTACTACTAAGTTAATTGAATTAATAGTATCCGTAGCCCTGATATCAATTTTATCTATTAATTATAATGTGCTATCAGTTATTTGGCTACTGCAAATAAAACGCCGAATTTTCGGATGGACTGGAATTGAATTTTTGGATTCAAACAACCCACTTTCTAACGGGATAAAACAAAGAATTCACTCTAAACTATTGACTTATTATCATACATATTTTAATTACTTTATATAAATTTGTTCCGATGTTTAAGATTTATGCCTTATTATATTTCACTACTGGATTTTTTTTTTTTTTTTTTTTTTTCATTATGTAAGGAATAAAATGATGGGTTTGTAACTATTCGTGTTATTTATAATTAAAGCATTCTGAAATTATTTTGTTGTAAGCCTGATATACTACGAATACATCGAAAATTTTGCACTTTAAATAAAAATATTCAATTTTGATGAAGAAACCCAACAAATCGGTAGAAAATCTGGAACTTTTCATTTCTAGATTGATGATGGGTTTTTCGTACTGCTTTTTTTTTTTTTCTCATATTTTTGAAAAATCAAAATTCGAAGGAAATTTTTTATCGTAATACTAATGATAGTTGTAGTCGTAGTATGTTGGAATAGCAAATAATTTATCATATTTTTCTTCCATTGTTTTTGTTTCTCATCTTATAGAAATTTTTTTTCTCGACATCTCTAAGTAAATGATTTTAAGAAAATTTAATTTTTTTTTAATCAAAATTTAGCAAAGTATAGAGAAGTACGAAGAACTCATCATTTCTTAGGAGGAAGACATCATTCTTTCCAATAAGTACCAAAAATAATATCTTAAGTTAGCTGTGTAATGTACGTGTTTTGCATGCATTCTGCACTTTCGAAAGCGAGAAGTGAGATTTAGATCTTGCAAATGATATGTGCTGTGCTGCATGAAAAAGCAGTCATGTAAGAATCAACACTCTATAGAAGCCTTGGCACATGCATATTTAAAAATAAAAAGTAATAATTAAAAGGATGAAGAAAATCGTTTAAGCTAGTTTTTATGTTTTATAGAATCCGATTTTAATTCCTGAAACAAAATAAGTTCCGGGAATATTTAAATATTTAATATTGATGGTGAGTGTTTTGTTTTGTAAGACCGAGCTAATCAAACTTTTATAGATTAGTTGAAATTAAAATGATGACTCGAGAAATCTGGCCTAATTGTTTGTAATGAAAACAAGAAATAAAGTCATGAAAAGTAATATAGATAAGCGGTTGGATCGGTCTGTAGTAGAATTACCTTAATAAATTTCAAAAAAAATTCCCTCATTAAATCTCGGACTGTTATTCTGTCTTATATTTGTTATATGAATTTTAAAAGCATTTTAATTTTACTTGATAAAAACGATAAGTATAATTGACTGTAGTCAGTAGTTTCCAGCTGAAGTTCGAACTATTTCCTGACACTGTTAGTTAGAAAAAGAATCAGTTAAATTAAGTTAATTATTAATTTGTTCCTAGATTGGGTTTTTCTATTTTCTTCCAAAGCATAATAAATAAAGCGATTATTTACCAAAAACTCTGTTTTTTAAAAATATAATTACTGGTAATAATATTTAAAATTAACGATGCAATTTCTTGAATCAGTTATTCGTTAAAGATATGTTGCATATCTAAATTTACAGTTTTAACTGTTCGGTTTAATTTTGGATAAAATTCGAATCTTTTAAAATATCATTAATAAAATATGATTGATATTGCTTGTCTCATCATCCTTTACTATTTTCCTTACCTCACAATCCTTCTCAAACTTTTTTCTAAATAATTATCAATCTCGTGCCATTAGAGCTATTAAGATTGGTTACTAGAATCTGGTAAAAGATAATGAAAAATGGTGCATGTGATATAACATAGTAACTTATCAGTTAAGACAGTGACAAATTTAGAGTTGACTGTTCGGGATATTTTGAAAGTTTTTAAATAATTTCTGGTCATCGCTTCACTTGCATTTGAGCAAATGATTGTGATAATAAAGCACGCATATTTCTTGCCTTTACATGCTAAGCATGCAGTTGTACCTTCATCAGAAATTATCAAAAAATATCATGCACTAAACATTCGATTAATTTTGCTATTTTAAATAAATTTGATTACTTCATCCAATTAATTGCGTCATTTTCTTCCTTCAGCCTTTTCATCATTGTTATTTCGCTTTTTTTTTTTATTTTTTCTGAGCATGACTGATAACTGATGACTATTATATGGTGAAATAATACAAAAGATGATATTGTTATTGCTTACCGTTACGCTTGATTATTAATCGTACAGTATGAGTTTGTCGATTGATGAAAAAAATTCACTGACACAATATAAATTTATTAAATAGAAATCGAGCAAGCCGCCGATAAATTTGTTGCAAAATTTCGTACACATTATTTTTCTTAGCGTTTTTGCTCAATTTGCTCTTTGTTTAACAAATTTTTATTGTGTCAGTTAATTTATGATTAAATTTTTTAGAAGTAATCAACTTAAATTTCAGATTACTCCGGAAACGTTAACTGATTTCGGTGATTTGCGTTCAGCTCCAGATTGCCATCCAGAATGTATTGGATGTACAGAACCACGATCAGCAGTTAGCTGTTTTTCTTGCAGACATCTTACGCAATCCTTGCGCAATCGTGCAGGATTCAAGTTAGTTTTCTATTACGTACTTGCTTTGGCGACGCATTCCGGATATAGCTGTATAAATAAAAAAAAAAACGTAAATGTTCGTTTGTTCAAAATCCTAAATCTCTGAAAGTTTTGATCGATTGTTTTGAAATTTTAACACAACATTGCATTCGAATACGCGCACATTTTTATATACTTTTTATATACATGTGTTGTTGTGGCTCAGTCCGGTTAAGTGGAAAAGAAGAAGCGCAAATTTCTGATATATTTAATTTCATAATGCTTGTGAGGATACATTATTTTTCGTTGTTTTCATTGTCAGTATAGATATGGAGATCGTTTTTTTGCCGATTCTAGAACATGCAAAATATACTATCCATGTGAGAAGCATTCCGTCTCTAGATCTAAACCGTACAATTCTAAAGATTGGCCTAAGCTTTGTTGATGACTGCAAATGCCAATCGGATAGGAATTGCAATCTCTTAAAATCTTTACATAGGAATGAGATATCTTCACCTTTGAAAGATCCTGTCAAGACTGCTGCTTTTACAACGTTGCTGATTAATTTTTACTGCAAGCCGCATGCCGTTGCAAAGTTTTGGCTGGTTGATATTTCGCAACATGCAAGCTAATTTTCAACTGCAGCACGTGCGATGGTATCCTTGGCAGATCAACTGAATTCAGATATTCTGTTGGATAATTAACCGTTTCACTTGTTTCCACAATAGTGTCGACGAACTTATATGTAACTGCCTCGCTTTGAATGTTAGACTGAATAATACTGTTAAATTCGTAAATATCTTTGTTCTTGGCTCCAGAATAGTTCATTCACTCAGCCAATCATGATTCTTATGATTGGTTTGAATATTGGGAAATACTTTTTCAATCAATTCTTCTTTTGATGTCACTAAATTGCAATTGTTTAGTCTCGAGGAATTTCATTTCGATAGGTCTACAATAGCAGTCGTTCGAATGCTCAATACAAAGTCGTACTTTATATTTGTTACTGTCGTTTTTCTTCACTCTAGATCTCTATGACTCCTGCTGAACTGTTGCTTCTGCCATTCCTGCTACTGTTGAACTGTGGTTCAAAGGAAATAAGAAGGTAAAAAATAGACAGGAGGGAGGAGAGGTGATAGACGCAAAAAAGAGACAAAATAGAAAAACGATAAAGGAGAAGAAGGCAAGAGATGTCGCGAAAGTCTTTTAATTACACGTGTTGCGACATTATGTCTTTTGTGACATTTTCAGAGGATATCCAAGTAAATTAATCACTAGGTTAATCATTATGTTGCAAGTTATTATTAAAGAATATAGGAGCAAATTGATCGCTCGATTATTCTTTTCTTTGTCGCTCGTAGAGAATAATATTGCTCCTTGATGTCGGTCAATTGCGTCGCTTCGAACTCCAATGGTTGCTGTTCTTGTGTCAGTTGATACTGCCAACTTGAATTCTAAACAGAATGAACTCTGCTCCGAAATCCGAATTTTAAATCTTTCCGGGTCTAAAATATTTATGTTTTTGGCGGTAATCTTTTCGGTTTATTCTTTCGGCGGCTAACATATTTGTAATTTTGACACGGTAAATATATTTATTTTGTTGGCTGTAAACATGTTTATCCTTTATCGACTTGTTGGTTCCTTTGAAAGTATCTTCGCACTTCTTGATTTTAATATTCTTTATTTACAATAATAACATATTTATGGATTTTTCCGACAGGAGAGAGAGAGAGAATATCAAAAACATCCATATAATGACATCCATATAATAATAGGTATATAGATATTTAAAAACAGACGCCTACTCGAATGCAGCGTTGTTTCAAAATTTCACTTTGTCTGCGAAGAAATTTCGAAGATTTAAGATTTTGAACAAACAAAGATTTACATTTTCATTTATGTGAATAAGAAATACTTTCAGGTAATATCTTAAGTATTGCACCAAATTTTTCTATCACATGCATCCTGAAGAGAGGGAAAAAATTTTTTCAACTATATATAAAATTTTTTCTCAAGATTACAGTGCTGAAATCTAGAAGCATTGGCATATATTCAATATTAACCCAAATGTCTATGAATTATAATGCATAATGTTAATTGCTTTTTAGGGTAATTGATTAGACAATTTTTTATCATATCATGAGTATTAGTACTCAATTTAAAGAATGTGGAAAATTGTTATTAACGCATGAATGATAAAACTAAATTTTCGAAATTTATCTACAGCATAATAGTATAATGAATTGCCACCACATTAGAATTGAAATAGAAATAAATGAATATATTTAATCTGTCCTATTGAGTTCAGTTAAACATCTCATTCTAATTATGAAAAGAATAACTGATGAGGATTAAAGAACCTTAGTAAAATGTTGGTCAGAGCAGTTTGTTAATTTAACTAATGAATAGGGTTGAACAAGTGAGTTAAATTGCCAAGCTTTTTCTGATTATTATCGGACAAGTTTATTTGTTAATTAGTTGTAATATTATTTGAAGAAATTCTATAAGTTGGACGATTTATCCAGTACCATGCAAATTCTTATCATTAAGACTGCTACTGTTTTGTTTTCAGATCACAAAATTTTATTATTACAGATGTGTAGTCAAATGCGATGAAGGATACTTCTTAGAAGGACATAAATGTCGTGCATGTAGTCCGAATTGCAAAACATGCATCAAACCGGAACAGTGCGAAACATGTCCTGGTACGCAACTTTTAATCGATGTGAACCATTACGGACACTTGGATCACGGACAGTGCGTCGATGTATGTCCACCAGAGCTTGAACCGGATTGTAAGTTTTATGAAAATCATTTACTAATAATTTTTAGCATTTATTTAAAGAACAATAATATTACATTTTAATCCCAACTTTAAGTACTATTTGTTGTTCGATCAAATAAATGCGGCAGCTGGAAATGTTTGAAATTTTCTATTTGTTTGCCCAAAAAGCATAATATTTGGATGATTATTATGAAAATTTTAAACAAGAATTTGGAATTTGTTTGTTTTTTTACTTTTAAATTGATTATAATTTCGTAGATTATTTCAGACAGTACTTTACTTTTTTATAGATACAATAGCAGTGCAAGCGCGTTGTGTACTGAGAAGAAATAAATGCTCCATTGGATATTATGAGGCAATAAGTTCTGTTTGTACTCCATGTGATGATGCATGCAGGACATGTCATGGTCCTGGACCTTTGCAATGTGATTCATGTGCCTCAAACTTCAGTAATCGATCGGTCGGATATTGTCGACCATGCTGTAAAGCGGGGGAAGATCCAATGCTACATCACTGTGGTTAGCCATGAATGTTTAGTAAACTTGTAGAATTCAATATTGTTCAGGTGCCAGTATTTTGAATTCTACTGTCAATCCCATTATCAAATGATAAATCTGAAATGGTTATTGCAGGAATTTCGGGATGAAATGAATTCAAATTCCAATATATTAACTAGAAATGGTCGTTATCCGAAAATAAAAGTTGCAAATTAAAAAATCAGGATGAAAAATTATGCAAGACATCTAAAAAAATGGCATTAAATGACTTCTAAAAAATCCTATATAGAAATATTCGAAATAACGGCTCTTGATTTTTAATCATATCTAAAAAAATTTATTTCATTCAGAATTAATCTTTCAGAAGCCTTGCTAGTTCTCTTCATCGATCTCTTTTGATGCTTCTTTTCACTTTTACATATTTCTTTGTCTTAGTCTGCTATAGCTTCAAATCATTCATGAGCCATTTAATGGTTTTTATAATGGAATTCCACGATAAGGTTTATTAATTTTATCGGTCAGTTGAATTTCTAAAAATTTTCAGAGTTCTGAAAATGCTTTAAATTTCAGAGAATTGCGATTTATCGTCATTACAAGTACATGCAATTCATCCATCATTCTCTCACACGTTGCTTTTCACGGTTCTTTTACTAATTTTTTGTGTTGCCATAGTTGCATTAATCGTGAAAATTGCCGGTCATAGTTCTTCGAATCATAATCGAAATATCGAGTAAGTTATTGCATGTATATTTAGTTATTTCTCCAAAACTGAGACTACCAGGTAAATTTTTTTTTTTTTCATTATTGATGTTTATAGGTAAAAGCTAAGCAATTCTCATCTATATAGATTTTTATTTTTTTTAAAATATCAATATTTGTCATTTGCATTAGCCAAGTATCATCATTTGTAGTTAGACACCGTTTTACAGTTAGTTTACTATAAAGTCTTTTGTGTAATATCTTCAAAATATTGCTCATATCGATGTATCTTATCTATTTATTAATTTATTTAGCTCATTTCTAGATTCCTTTTCACTTTTATTTATTATCTTTTTATATAAAATGTTTTAATCCGATGAAATTACATAGAACAGAATGGAATAATGAAGCTTTATTGATAGAATAATTTACAGGTCTTTTTTTTTTTAAATTTTTTATTTGCAAAAGAACCAACTGAATACTGAAAATCGGAGTAAACTTTTTTCAGCAGAATCTCTAGACTTTCGAATTTAATTCTGGTTATTGTATGTCTAAAAAAATCAAGTTATCCCGATCAAAACATTCTGATTTTTTTAATACTTATTTTCAAATTTTTCATTTTAAATTTTCCGTTTCAGTTATACACCTTTACCCGCTAAGGAACAGTTGATCGATTCGTTTGCGGATATAACGGATTCTGAATCTGCCGATGAAATTAATGATAAAAATGAACTCAGAAACCCATGAATACTCATGAATGCTCCAACAAATTTAACTGAATTGTAGCAATATATCTTTCTATCGCTTTCAGGAAATAATTTCGTATTTAAAATTTTGAAATTTTGTTTGAATCTTATTTGAAATCATTTTTTGCATTTATTTACTTTTTTTTTTAATTTATTGCTAGTTGTCTTTGCTTCTTTTAACCTCTAAATTTACTGATATTATATTTCCAATTACTCATTCGTGCTACCATTCTCATGTTAATGTGGGATACATTATTTTCAGAAAAAAACTTCAAAAGTATGACTTAATAAAGAAACTTTGTCTTTTCTATAAAAGAAATCCCGATATGATTTTTTTTTGCTGGGTGTATTTATGATAATGATTTTCGTTTTTTGTAGCACACTATAGGAGAATAAACAAATTCAGAAAATTTAGTCAAGGGATTAATTTTCGAAATTTTTCAGTGACTACTAGTAAACAATTACCTTTTTCATGACATATTTAAAGTTTCGTTATTTTTTTATATTACAGGATACGTAATAGGATGCTGGGAAAATATTGTTTCTTTTCTATCCCAATATTAATTTTTGAAGAAAATTTCCATTTTTGCTCACTGTTACGAGTAAAATATTTGAAAAGTGAGCCAGTCAACAGAATCTATTTCATAATAAATTGTTAAGTTTGAAGGTTTGGATTCTTTTTCTTTGTTTGAAATGTTCACTCTTTTTACACAGAATCATTTTCTTTTGTGTGCAAATACTGTTTCTTCATATTCGTCATATTTTCTACTTTCTTGGCATTTTTTGAGGAATCCTAATATGCATTTTATTCGCATATCAGCTGCTATTTACATTTTATTTGTATATTGGTTTTCTTCAATTTTTTTTATATGGATGTTCTTTAGTTGAAAATTTTAAATGATACAATTATGTTGGAAGAATATTTTCTGGTCATTTTTTAAAATTTATCTGCTCATTAATTACAAGAGCTTCTAAATTAGCTATTGGATTGCTTATGGTGCATTGCAAATGCAATTGATGCCTGATTTCTCAAAAATAATTTTGCAATCAATCAATTTTACCGTCCATTCGAATTTCTATGTTTTTCGAAAGTAATTATGGAAACAATCTCTTTTTCTATATGCATTTGTTCAAATTAATTTATATATGCATCTTTCTATTTATGATCAAACAAATGACATCGAAATAATCTGTTGCCTTTTATGGATGAAATATTTTTGTGTTGGATATTTTACTTTACTTTACAATCAAAATTGTTCAAAGTTTTTAAAGAATTGAAGTTTAATAGAGATTTCTAAATGTTTTGTTAAAATTTTAAAGTTTTTTATTTTGCTGCCTTTGAGAATGGAAATGAAATTTAGCGAGAATTCAGTTTTTTAATTCTTTAGTAGAAATAAAAAATTTATGCTGACAAACACAAATATCCATCACATTTTGTTTTATGAAGAATGAAATACTTTGAACTTCACTCTACATTTCAGTTATGCTGTATCTTTCCTAGTTCCTCATAACGTAACAAAAAGCTATTGAATGATCAGAATAAGTAAAATGAAGATTTCTGAATAGGAATTGTTAAATATTTCTTACTTATGCTATTTTTTTATTCTCGAATACTCGAGTAGGAAGTTATTTATTTGAATTGTTTGAGCTCTTCTTTTATAATGCATAATTTATGTTTTGCATTTCTACTTAAAAATTGTTTACTTATTATTTTTATTTAACACATATCTTTTTCTTCATTATTTTATGATTTTAAAATTTAGAAATAAATCGAATTCCTAGGGCAGGTTTACTTTCTTTATCAAATTTCTTTGCTGTTTCTTTCGTTGATTTGTTTATTAGTTAATTGTTTGTATGGTTTGCAGTTCGCTGATTTTTTCAGCAGTATTCCTCTTTCAATTCAGTGATTTGTTTCTTGTTTCCTTTATTTTTCGCTCTTTCAAATACGAGGTTTATCTTTTTACAAGATTCAATCTAATGATTTTCAAATCAGAATTTTGCTTTTTGAAATTTGGATTGTGCCTTCTCATTTTTGATAAAGAGAAATGAAATTCTCAGTGCTGCTTCCAGTGCTTCAAATAAAACATTCTTAATTTGATCCGAGTTATACTTAGTATAAACCGTGATATTTGCTTTGAAATGATATTTTTGAATTGATAATTTGAAAAAAAGAAAAAAAAAACCTATTTCAAGTTGGGAAGGTGCTCTGATTACTTGGATTAATGAATACTAATTGAATACTTGGGAAGGTGCTCTCTGGATCGAGTTTGTTATATCAATTTTGAGAATTGCAAAAATTTAGTTGCCAGAAGTATATTGAAGATTTACAATTCAATCGTCAACTGCTTACTTTCTCGGATAAGTTAAAAAAGAGAAGGTGTTTTGTGGATGAATATCTGAATAAAATTGATTGAACTTTGATTTGTCCCTGAAAATTGATTTTTTGGTTTTTATGGAAGTTAACTGAAGATAATTGGACATTTCCTTGTTATTTGTTCAGTGGAATTTGTAAATATGTATAGAGTATTTTGAAATTTCCTAATAATGACTTAAAGGAAAAGAAGAAATGTTATGAGACATTCATTGAAAAAAAATTAACGGTAATTTATTTTTTTAAGTCTTTGAACTTCAGAAAAAAAGAAAAAAAATAAGTCTTTGAAAAAATTCAATTATTTCTGTTATAATTTTTCAAACTTATGATTTTTTTTTTGTTTGTTCTTTTTTGAAATTTAACTTTTTCTACTCTTTTTTTTTAGGATGTTTCGTTCATGGCAGAGATTTGTTAATTTCCAGCTAGCTACAAATATCTTGCAAAAACAAGGATTAGATATAAGGCCTGATAGATTGAAGTCTTATCTACAGTTAACACCGTACTATGGTGCATCATTATGTCAATTAACACAACTTCGAGAATTGCATTGCTCACCACTCTATTTGAAGAAAAAACGAAAAGTGAAGACAGTAAGTTATTTTTTATATTTTAGAACTTATCCATAAAACTGGTATATTAATTTACCAATGCTTCCGTAATTTAACTCTTAAATATCTGAAATACAACATTTTTGTTTGTTCAAATTGATATATAGAAGGATAATTAATGTTCATTTAATCTTTTTGCTATTGTAAAATTTGTTGACTAATTAATTGATTAGGTTATAACCTGACTTTTTTTCGGTTAGAGCTTGATTTGTTCGAGTTTTTGTGCGGAGAAAAAATAAGAAAGAGGACTTATATTTCCTGTTTGACTTTTAATTTATCTTCGTGTTGATGATATAAATTATATTTGACAGAAATTGGGAAGATTTAATCGTATGTATTTTTAAATAGTATGTTTTTTCGGTTGTTTCAAGGAAAATTTTGTACAGAAATGGAATGAATTATGAACATCAGAACCTTTAAATTTTTTTTTACAAATAAATAGTAATAAAATAATAGAAAAAAAGTAGTAATAATTAATATTATTTAAAAATCTTATGCTTAACGTTAATATTATAATATAATATTTAATATTAATGATATTTATTTGCAGTATATTATTATTGGCAAATAAATTTTGACCAATGCTTCGGAATTAAGCGATTATTCATTTTATTTGTCATTACTAACTTTCCAATTTTCAAAATTGGAAGATCTATTGAAATTGTTTTATTTAGAATGGATTTGATGACGAAAATGCTGACGGTAGTAGGAGCGATCCGGCTAAAACGTACAGTTGTGATTTTGTGATACAACATGGAGTGAAAGAAATGAAAAGCTTGGAGGATATTTTCGTGGAGGAACTTAATAAAAGTCTTTCACTAAAGATTGATTTGCGAACATATGAAGATTTTGTGGTGAAAACAGAGGATGGAAAGGTATTGTTGATTTAAAGATTTTAGATTACATATTTTGTTCTGATATTTCAAACTTTCTATTTCTTTTTAATTTTAGCTGGAAAAATTCAGATTGGAAATTGGAAATTGTTAAATTAAGTTCAAAATTTTCGGAGTATTTTTAATATAACATCATTGCGGATAAGTTTTTGATAATGTTAAATTTATTTCATCGAAATAAGATTTGCAGCAATACAAATTAAACACGCTTGGACGAATCAAACTAGTAAATCCATTGTTGATTTCTGTGGATTTCACGGATAATCCCTCAGTGATAAAGCCAGCGCGTCTTGCTATTGAACAATCGAAACTTAATGTAACACCACGTCAGGAAGGTGCTGTGCTGTATATCTCGTTGCCGCGAATAACACGTGAACGGCGTGAAAACATGGCCAATGTTGCGTCCAAAAAGTTGCTCAATGAATATAAAAAAGCTTTAAATGAAGTAAATTTGAATTTTTTATTGTTTAAAATTTTTCATATGGCATAAGTCGATTTTGTTCATTACCGGTAATCTTTCTCTCTATAATCATCTCTAAATTTTCTCTAAAATCGATCATATCCTGAAATAATCTCTGTCTTAACATGATCACTTGCGCTATTATCGGAGATTTTTTATTGATCTAGCAGCATATTTTGTATAGTCTATAATAAGCATGAAATTTTAATTTATAGAATTTTGTTATTATGAAGCAAATAGATTATAAAGAAGTTATTTTTAGGTCACAGGTTTAATTTATGAACACTGAATTGACATCTTTGATTTTCCTGTCTTGATTGCGTTCATTTTTTGTATGCAACATAAAGTTCATTATTTATTTCTATTATTTTTCTTTTCAGTTCAGTTGAATTTAATTCTTTCCTTTTAAAATAGATTTTAGACTTTTTCTGAGTTTACAAAAGTGTCTTAATTACGCATTCATTCAGGTTTATTCAAAATATGATCGGGAGATGGAGGATCACGAAGAATTTCAGAAAATTATGCAAGGATTGTTAAAGGAAAAAAAGGCTCTAGAGAAGAAAGCAATAATGATGATCGAAGAAAGGCGTAACAAATTGCTCACAGAAGTTGTTTAATTTCCTCTAGGTATTTAAATTTCCGTAATTTAAGTCATCATTTGGATTAAAATTTATTGACTTATGTACAAAAATTTTGAATCATAAAGATTTTGAGATTTTTCTTATTTCCATGGAACGTTATCTTAAGATAAGATTTACCGGAATACAGGGGCTCTTCAGGAAGACATTTGTCTGTGCCGGGTCAAAACTGTTATTCTATCCGCAGGTTAGAAATGAATGATAATCCATGAGATGCTATAATCAGTATGTGTTAATCGCTAGTTAAATGTGTTAGTTTTATTATTATTTTTTCCGATTGTTGTAATTTATGTAATGTTTCATTTTTAATCTGATTCAATAAAAAAGAAGATTACTTGAAAAGCATGAAATCAATTTTCTATTAATTTCACGAATAATTAATAGCAAGCCTTCATTATCAAGTCGTTTGAAGTTTTGCGGTCCAAATTATTGACTCAACAAATCAAAAAAAATGTATTAAGTTGAATGATGTTATGTAGTTGATAGACATATTTCTTTTTTTACGATCCACACAAATTTCTATTATCTATAACGTCATTATTTTTAATCTATACATTCATCAGTAACGTATACGTCATATTTGACGTTAAATTTTCAGTACTTTTGATTGCAGATCATTTAATTTGTGGCTATCATTAGCTCTAATTACAATATTTTACCCAACGATAGAGCAATTTCAAGCAAAGAGTCGCTAAATGAAAAATTCCAAAATGGTCATAATCATCATTTGAGAATTAGCTGAAAAAAAAAAATCCATTTAATTCATTTTATCGTTTAACATTTTCCATAATAGCGTATATAATCCGGGAAAATTAAGCCATCTTTTCTGGAAAAGATATTCTAACAAATTAACCGTTAAACAATTTCATTCATTAAGATATGTTGATGATTCATATATGTTTTGAAATGATGCTGAAAAATTATATACAGAAAAATGTGGAAGTACTTGGTACGAAATAAGCAGACTTGAAATCGATTACATGATAAGATAATTTTAGGTATAAAGATGTAAAATCTTAAAATTTTTGAATTCAAATTTTTAAATTTAAATCTTTCATGAGCAAAATATAACTTCCTTATATTATATATCAATGTTCTATTAAATTCTTATTATTAATTTTTAAATGCTAGAAGTTAATGTTTATTTTTCTTATTCGTCGATATAACTTTCAAATGATCAGAATAATTTGATTCGATAGATCACCATGGTCTAGAAGGATTTTCGCAGATTCTACATGGAAATATTTCTACATGGAAATAATGAAAATATGGAATAATTTTTTCTGCGTTTCCATTTTTTTTTTTTTTTTTCATTTTCTTTCCATTTTTTTTCTTTTTTTTTTCATTTTCTTTTTACTTTTTTTTCTTTCTTTTTTCTTTTTTTTTTTCATTTGACATTAGTCATGATAATAGCAAAATACGGGTTCAAGAGAAAGATTTTTTGTTTATTTCGTAATTTTCTCACTTCATGAAACTTTAAAAGATTCCATGACGTCAATTGTTTTATGAATTCATTTACTTATTATTTGAACAAAATTTGTTAAATATTAAAATATTTAAAGTCTGTGATATATTTATTTCTTCAGTTCTCCGATTTATTTCAAATTCAATGCCATTCTATTATTTCATTTTTCTAAAGAAATGAGGAAAAAGATATTAGCATTTAAAATTTAGTATATTGATTCATCTTAATTAAAAATTAAGGTGAGAAATTTGAATTTAGGATTGAAAATTAAAATTTTAAGTAAAATTTTAAAAATTTACAACGAAAGTAGAAATGACTATAGAAATTTTAAGAAATTTAATTTTTATTTTAAATACTTCAAGTATAGCAATGCCTTTGAATGCTCGATGTTTATAGTCATCATTTCTGTTTCTGTTTGCAAATTTTTAAAATTTCCATTAAAATTTTTTTAACTTTCAATTCTAAATTCAAATTTATTTTAATAAAATTTGAAATTAGATATCTTCTTATAAAATGATAAAATATCATTTTCTCGAATATTTTATATTTTCATAGTTTAAAAATATATATCATTCAAACGTGAACGAGCGGTATCATTGAAAAATATGTGGATTTCAAATAATTTGAGTATGCAAATGTATATTTGTTGGCTAATAAATAATTACTGAAAAAACTTATCTTTTACATTATTTATCATCATCTTTATAATAATAATAATAATTAATAA